>NW_019291518.1:51415-76702 GCF_000500325.1 Leptinotarsa decemlineata | reverse complement strand
GTGAAATTCGATGAATGAAATTCAGTATTCAAACGAGGAGTACTAACATAACATGCAGAGCTGGTCTTTTCTTTCAACCATGCACTGAAATCTTCCAAATTTACTTCACCTTTTTTGCCTTTGACTGTTTCTCCCCATGAAAGCTTCATCATTTCTAGAATTTTTTCAAGTAACTCTCTCATCAGTTGAGGATTTTCCAGGTGACGTTTATTTTCTAAACTTTTCATTATACACCATGTTGTTCATTTCAGATGAAAAATGAATCAATTTCTGCCGTCTTTAATGAAAGGGATTTTTCATATTTTATAAATTACTGTGTCAATTATATATTCAGGTCGGCCAAATCAGTTTTCCAAGGTAGAAATGACATTGTCCACGTTTTCAGCCGTTAACAACATTCCAGCAACTGCGGATTTAGCCTGTCCTTTGAGATATCTTTGCAATTTCAACATAATTTCTTCATTGCTATAATCACAGAGTTTGCGAAGATTTTTGAACGATTTATAAAACAAGGGCCAATCTTGAGGATTTCCAACGTATTCCAAAAACACTTTATTGTGAGATTTTCACTAAATTGTTTTACAAAAACGCAACACGTGTTTCGCCATACAATGGTTTCATCTGGCGTTCATCAGCTTATATACTCCTGATCTATCCGACACCAAAGTTTTGTCCTTATTGTTTTTAATAAATTTACTTAGGTTATTATTCGTTCTATAAGTTACGTTTACTCCTTCTTTCTTCAAAAAACGGGCAATATTCCTGTTTGATTCCCCCACATATGTCAATGTCTTATAACTCACGTTATCGCATCTTGAATATGGGTAGACCAGATCCATGGCTTGCTTTTGTCGTTTTTTGGAAAGAATGGAGNAGCCGTTAACAACATTACAGCAACTGCGGATTTAGCCTGCCCTTTGAGATATCTTTGCAATTTAAACATAATTTCTTCATTGCTATAATCACAGAGTTTGCGAAGATTTTTGAACGATTTATAAAACAAGAGCCAATCTTGAGGATTTCCATCAAAATGCGGGAAATCTTTCTCCAGTGTCATCCGCATTTGGAATTTATCGGGTTCTCTGGCAACATGTGCATTTGAGAATTGATTCGATACAACTGGAACTGGTATCGAAACTGATTTGGGAACATTTGTGATTGTTTCACATAGCATTTTAATGTCATTGCTAGATGTATTTTTCTCGTCACTTTTGCCTACTCTTTCTATCATTTCAGGTGTTTGCTGTCGGTGCATAGATATATTTTCAACCCATTGGGCTACAGTACCTCTGTGTTCTTGTTCAATAACCGACTCTTCTCTCGAAGCCAAACTAAATGTTTCATATTGAAGATGAACGCTATTAGGAGTACTGCCATTTTCTTTTTCTTATAGCTCAGCTTTGTGAAACTCTTTTTCCATTTGAAGCAAATGTAAACTATTTTCTATTTCTTTCTGTTTCAATTCCAGATCTCTCCGTTGTTTTTCTATTTCTATAGCCTTTCTCTTCATTTCCAAATCTATAGAACTTCTACGGGAACATTCAGTCTTTCTAGAAATTTTTGAGCATACTTCCGATTTTTGGTCATGTCTCAAGGAAGTTGTCTCTTTCATGACTGTTTTCTCGAACTGACCATTTGAAGTTTCTGGAATTCGGGAACGATTTGCCTTGCCAAATTGGTCGGGCCATCGATAAACTTCGATTCAAACCGGCACCAAGTCTTTGGGATTTACGCTGCTCCATATCGTGATCACGTCGGGGTCACTAATGTTATTTTTTCAGAAGAATTATCACAGTTAATATCCACAGCAACGGTAGTAGAATAAGGCGAGTAAAATAATATGAAAATGGCAGAGAATTCCAGTTATTGGAATTAATGAGAGGAACTGGAAGAACGGAAACGAATAAAGATGTAGAAAGGAAGTAAGGAAGAAAATAACAAAAAAAAACAAAATAACTAGACGAGACAGGCAGTACACGAGAAGAAAAATAGGAAGAACAATAATGATAACGAATTAGAAAGGAGACGACGAACAGAAAAAACAGAAAAATTAGAAAACGACTGGATGCTGGAAAATTTTTGCAACAAAAAGAATCGTGATGACGGTACAACGAGAGTAATAGAAAATTGGATGAAGGAAGTAAATGATAAAAAGCAGACATTCAACAAAAAAGTGAAATGAGTTGAATACAAGTTGGGAAAGATTAACGAACGGTTCATTAAAGAAATTAAAATAAATTTGAGGAACTCGGTAAAGGAGAGCAGACCCACATAGCTAGTAAACTGAACTTCTTTGAGCAGAGAATACTTGATTCATTTAAGATAGTTTCATCAGCAACAGCAAGATCATGAAATTGAAATATACTACTGAAAGCACCTTTTTTCGATGTATAGTCATTGTGAGTCATGTAGCATCAATAATTTGAGAAGGTGCCACTAGTGTTAGCAGTGCTAGGTCATGCACGAGATATCCTGTTGATAACTACAGGAAACAATCGCAAGAAAATCAAAGAAATGTAGAGCCTTCCAGAAAGTGATCAGGACTAAAATATTAGCAGAGAAAATACGAGAGCAGACTTCAACAACTGTGAGCCCTTCAATAACATGAGGTTTTCCAGAAACATGAGTGAAATCGTACAAAAAATTAATGAAATACAAAAGTGAGTGGGAAAAATATATTGGATAAAGTAACACGAAGAACTTCAACTAATGATAGTGTTTTTCTTATTATTCAATGTCCATTTTTGTAATATTCAAAATCAGTAATGTCGAAAAATAATAGAATGAAAAGAGTCGACCCATTCACAGAAAATCCGAAATACATATTAGTATAGAAGATTTTCACGAATACTACCAAAAATTCATTTCAAACATCTTATAAGAGGCAGACTCATGAAAATGTCCGCATTAAGATACTACTTTGAATGCGAATCAGGAACTGAAAGGGTCAAAAAGGTTATGTAAACAGATTTCACACTGCCGAAGATGAATGTGAATATAGATGGATCCATTAAAAATTGAACGGATATATATTTACTGAATTTTTATTTCACTAAGAATTGTAAAACTTTTTGTGAAGAACAATTTGACAATTTTCAAGTACTTGCTCCTTATCTGTATGTGTAGCATCAAAATTTATGTCGACACTATCATACAATCATTTCCTAGATCTAGTTTCATTTCTCTCCGTTCATCTGTAACCATTTCATAATTTTTTGAATTTTTAAATATTAATAATCGCCAATCAGCGGCAGACAGAGATAAATCATCAAGACTCTAGAAGACCGTGCTTTCGGGCTCTGTAATATGAAGGAAGGTCTCGAGGATCATCAAAAATGATCCTCAACGGAATGGTAACTCCAAAGTGATGATGAAACATACTTTGGCTAGAAGCCTGCAAGAGCCTCACAAGAAAGAGGAGCCGTCACAACCAGTACTTGTACTTCCCTACATCAGAGGATTTTCGGAAAGGGTAAGAAGAATTGGGCCAAATATAACATCAGAACCTGCTTNCTCTTGGAATTCGCGAATATCCAATTTCTCTAAATGAATATTATTCATATTATTTAAAATTATTCATGAAAAATTCGTTATCCGAATATTTTCTCTGCAACTTTAAATGGCTTAGCATCACCGACTAGTTAATTCTTGAATTTTCATTCAGTTAAATACTATATTTTTGTTAGTAATCTGGTCCGCATGTTACTGGAAAATCAATGGAAAGTTTAACGAGTAAAAACTCGAGTGGTATTGACAATCCCTTAAACTTTCTTCGGAGTTCACGAATAAATAATGACTGTGCAACACGAAAGCCGTTGGTAAATCAGCTGATAAATTCGTATTAGAAGTGGAGATTTGCTTCTGAGATTTTCTGTGATCGATTTGTGTGATTCACAAAGCTGAAGAGATAAAATGTTATTCAAGGTTTGTGCAGAGAAAAAATGGTTTTGTGTTTTGATTTTTTTGACGAAAATACCAGATGGGATAATTCAGTTGTGTTATGGGAACATGACAACTTTGCTGGCGATACATAAAATTACACATTGATCAAAATAAATAAAAAAGTTCACTGGAGGTTTACTTGCTGGTAGGTTTGTTGTTTGTTTGTTCATCCATACCCTACGTAGAATATATAAACGAAATAGTTTTTTCTCCGAACCCTCATCGTGGGATACACATTTGTATTACATGATTGTTTGTGTTTTTGTTTGTATTTCATCAACAAATTTTTTATTTTATTATTTTGAGTCTAGTTCATGTCATTTAATTATGGTCATTTTATAGGTAAATGATTGTTTCTTTCCATACTTAGATTTTAATTTTTCAGTCTCTACATTCAGTATCAGATCGTACATATGACTAGGTCAAGGTCCAAAATCCAGACATTATCTGAAGAGACTCGAGTGGCTCGAGTGGCTCATTAGCCACTCGAGTGGCTAATGAGCCCGAAACCGGTCTGCAAGTGTGCCCGTTCCAAAATTGAGGGTCGACTCTTTCAGTTGTATTGCCAATCACATATGCAGAAAATTTTGTGTAAAGATTCCTGTACTGACGCCTGTCAGATATAATCCAACACCCTTCGTGGTATTAGCCAGGGCACTAGTTGTTTTCTGATAGGCGTCAGTCCATTAAACCTGCTGTGTAGGTATATGGAGACTGGCCTGAACGTTTAAAGTTCATTTGCTTTAGATTTCTTTATTANGGATACGCTGAATATGATAAGGATATAATTGCTGTTCCTTTAAAATTCTGTAAACTGTCATGTGACTCACATTTGAAGTTTAACTAACTTTTCTTGTACTTGTCTCTGGATGTTCACTAATTTCTTCGAGAACCGCCTCCTCCAATTCTAGAGTTCTTGTAGTCCGTGGCCGTCCTACTGCAGAATTTGTTTCAAAGCTTCCAGATTCGGAAAGTCGCCGAAAAAAATTCGCAAACGTCGCTGCACAAGGAGTCACGCGATAGGGATACCTTTCCTGATAGATGCGTCTGGCCTCGCTTGAATTTCCGTCAGCCAAGCCGTATGCAAAAATCATATCAGCCATTTCAGCATTCGTAAAGTCGGGCATGGTACCAAAAAATCACTTTTTAAACTCCGAACTGTGTATTTGTCAATTAATAGTTGAAAATATGACAGCGAACTTCTATTTTTATAAACAAACTTTCATAGCCTACTCGATTTAATCAACTTAATTTACAAGCGGAGAGTGACAAAAATTATTGAAATTAAATTTGGCTATTAAGTAATATGCATTGATATAGAAAATTGTAAATATCTCGAAAACGATCACCTCCAGCGTTGAGGAGGTGTACCTTTTTTACTTGGAAAAGGTGTGGTTATTAGGTTTTTTCATGAAAAGTACCACAAGTTTACTGTCAAAAAAGTTAGGGCAATTTGAAATAAATAATGAAAGCGCACGCAGCGCCCTCTAGATGTAACATGAAAATTAATAAGAAATTATGATTCTCCACGTCAAAAAACCCCGGATACCGAATTTTGTGCAAATAACTTATTTTTTGCAATAGTTATTTTCAAAAAGCGAACAAAAAAAATCAATTTCAACACCCCGTATCTCCGAAACGAAGCATTTTCGGACACAAGTTCAAATAGACTTTTTTTCTTAAAATTGTCTCAGGAATACGTCACTTGGATATTTTAACGTACTTATGTTACACCCTGTATCTATGCTAATTCGACAGTTTTTTGGTCAAAATTCAGCAATTTTGGAACTAACTTTGGTGCCACACGCTTCATGCCCAAAATTTCCGTCATCATTAACATCTTCTCGACCTTCTGTGAAAGACTTATGCCACTTGTAAACATTTTTCTGATTTGGAGTACAATTACCGTATGCCATTGTCAACATTACGATTGTTTTCGAGCACTCAATTCGATGCAAATGTTTTGATCCATTTTTTTCGATAGCAGAAACTCGCCGATCACCCAAAATACTTCTAACTTTTATGCCTTTCACCAACAAACTGAACATGATAAACAGCTGAAACTGTGGACATATGTTCAACACAAGTCTATCAATATTAAAAAAAAAAAACGCTTATCAAATGTATGTAGCCCACGAAATTTGGGCAGTTACCTTATATTTTGAACAGACCTAAACACTACAACTCCTTGTTTCGACGATGACCTGACTGTATTATGATGAGTATATTATCTCAAATGATGCTAATATCATGACAATGAAAATATACAAACGAACTTACAACTTTTTCAAAAAAAGTTGCGGCAAATACCACAAGAAATGTGTGTTTGATTTAAAATATATTCATCGTTAATATACTATGTATCTATTAATCATGAATAAATAAACCAATTCCTTCAATCAGTTTTTCTGCTCGTAAAAATTCTAGTTAACATATTCTTCGATCTTTTCCTCCTCAGTTTAAAAGTATAAAAATCAGTTTTATGAATATGGTGATTCAAACATTGAAATGTTTCATTATGATATTTTTAGAATAGAAATATTCATTGGTTTCACGTGAATAGTTTTGTGATATTTCCCAGTATTTATGATGTACATAAATCAGTTAATTTTTCTTAAGTTGGTGAAAAATAAAATACCGTAGAATATACAGTGTGTGTGAAATCTATCTTCCATTAGAAATTTCAGATGAAAGAGTGAAGTTGTAAGAAAATAGCTCACATAAAATTTTTTGACATCAGTGCATTCGGATTTTCTGAAGTTTTCTCCAATATACAGGTTACCCCGTAGAAGTATGTCAAAGTTAATTTTTTTTAAAAGAGTTGGCATATATTCCGTTCCATATTCGGATTCCACCAGAAAAATATAAGAGAGCATATTCCGTGCGGTTCAGAATTTATTATAATAATAACGACGAAAACGAATGCATTCATTCTTCTCTATTTACTCAACCCTGTTTCATTTGAGATTTTAGGGGTTAATTTAATTTATTTGAAATCTATCCCGCAAAATGTCTCATTAAAAATAAGTTTGACGTATTTTTGCATATTTTCAGACTTTCCTTTGGCCGAAACATAGGGAGTAATGTATTCAAATTGCCCTTCTGTAAAACTCACCTCCTCCATATCGAACGATCGCAGTTTGTTTCCTCAAAAATTTGTATTCCATCCTGTAATCAAAGTTGTAGCCATTCTCCACCTTGGATAGCCGGTAAAGATTTACAAAGATCGTGACGCTCTTGGTTTCGCTGTAATAGATTACCGGGCCCCAGGAGGTCCCGCACCATGAACCACCCACCTGCGGCCGGTTTGATTCGGAAATCTGTAAGGCACCATCAGGACAACCATCTGAAGTGAAAGACACAAAACGGCCCAGTGTGAAACTGTCGAAGGTTAGCTGAAATAAAAAAACCAGTGAGTTGAAAATTTTCAATCGTGACTGATAAGATAGATCATATACTTAATAGTATATTACTCAACGAGAAAAAAATGGCGGTTACTGGTAGCCAAGTAACCGCCATTTCTATGTCATACCAGAAATATTTGAAAGGATATTTTGTGAAGGATATTCCGAGTGATGTAAAATCAATAGTTTTTATACTTATTTATCGTTAGAAACCTAGTAATTCAATACGCCGGTTCAATGATTGACTTTGATATTTGAGAACATATTAATTAAGTAAATTCCTAAGGCTTACTTGTGGTTGAAAACAATTGGAACACAACTGTAAAGTTATGAATTTGGTCATCTGTGATTGACCTCTAAGGTGGTGAGTTAAGAATATGGTCAGTTGTAATTGGGTCGAAGGTGTGAGCTATGGATCATTTTGTCTACTTACGCAACAGGAAACGGTAACATAGATGACGGTTTTTTCAATGACCTATTTTTGAAGCTGAGCTTAGAAACAGTGGGACATACAAGTTGGTTATTTGACACAAATCTAGAAATAAAATGGCTATAGAAAACTAAAGACCTTCTTCTAAATTATTCGAACAAATTGTTTATACCCAACTTCATTACCATCTGTAGAAACTTATAAGACTTGAACAGCCCGGTTTCGTAGCAAATAAATCGACAAATAGTAATTTGTTTATTTTGAGTAAAAGCACCCATGATATATTAGAAAATGAAATACCATGAACTACCATGATTTACTCAATGAAGTAGACTGGACATTACCATTGGAGAAGGAAATATTAAGAGCAGATAGTTGTTGGTTCATAGATGGATCAAAAACACCTTCCGATTCTGGTGCAGGTGTTTTTAGTCGCAGACCCAGGACAGAGATATAAACCTGCCTAGGAACCTATGCGACTGTATTTCAAGCGAAAATTTACTCTTTTGAATTGTGTTCAGAGATATTGGAAGACTCCAACCGCATACACGAGTCAATAAAAATATTCTCGGACAGTCCAGCGGCGTTGAAAGCTCTTGGCTCTTACCGAGCAACGTCTAAATTGGTAGCAATTTGCCAAAAAAGACTCTCCTCGATAGGAAGACTTAACAGATTGTCTCTGGTCTGGATTACTGACCATACTGGCCTGGAAGGCATTGAGGCTGCTTACCCCTTTGCAAAGTAGGGTGCTGCAAGCAGCTTCATTGGACTAAAACCTGTCATTGGCATCGCTCTAGGCTTTGCCAAACCAACATTGAACACCTGGATGGCTAATAGATTTATGGACTTATGGCAGAATCTTCCAGGATTGGGTCACTCCAGTACAGTAGGGACGAACTACGATATCTAACAGGCCTTCTTATTGGTCACTGTCATTTGAATAATCATATGCAGAGACTCGGACTGTCGGAAGACAGTGTGTGTCGCCTCTGTTTGGAAAATGATGAAACAGCAGAGCAAATATTTTGTACCTGCCCCGTTGGGAACTGAATCAGATTTTTAGAGTTCGGCAGAGCCGTATTCTTACCAGTGTGAAAAGGTGTGAGTCACAATAAATCCACTCACTTTGGATTTTTTTTTTCAGGAGGAGGAAAATCTTCAAAAGACAGAGTGTCGGATTCAAGAGTGAAGCCCTTACCCACCGACTAAAAACCTCCTCCATGTTTTCTTTGCCCTAAGGAGAAACCTGCATGGAATCATCCGGACGAATATACCTCATGCAAGTTCGGCAGACTGGTCCATTTTTCAGCTCTCTAAGCCTTGAAGTGTGCGCTCTTCTTATTCTTTCGGAGTCATAATAGTTTTGACATACTTGTGAATAACATTCCAGTTCTGGTGACTCTCACACATGAGTTGCGTTAGGCTGTCGACTGTCAATTATCTTCCTAATTGAGTCTCCATCGCATGCCTCTCTCGGCTCCACCTTTCACATTCCAGAGCGGTGTGTTCAGGAGTATCTCTTGCCTGACAGTATGGGCACTTATCATCTTCTCTTTTTTCTATTCTTGATGGGTAACTTCCAAACGATCCGTGCCCCGTTAGGAACTGGGTCAAGAAGTAGTCCAGCCTTCTGAAATTGCATGCCAGCATGGTTCTATTCTGGGGATTAATGTTTCAGTCCACTACGCCGTGTGTGTATGCTGTGCCCACCGAGTCTGCCATTTTGCAATAGAATCCTGTCTCATTTCAGCCTTACTCTTGCGATCCTTATCATACCCCTCGGCCTTCTCCTTGATGAGTCGCGGTGCGGTACGCACTTGCTATGCCCAGAAGCATTTGCCTCTGTACCCTCGTGACCATCTTATGATATCTTTCGATACGCAGGGCGCTGTGCCAGATTGGCGCACTGTATGTTACTATGAACTGGACTACACCGTTCAGGATCAGCCTCCGCATGCTTCCCATGCCCCTTATATTTGGCATTATCCTTGTGAGCGCAGCAGTAAGTGTCTCCGCTTTCTGTACTGTTTCTCTTATATGCTGTCTGAAATAGCATTTATCGTCCAGCCAAATTCCAAGGTACTTTAGTTTCCTGACTGGTGTTATGGTCTTTCCGCCCACTACTATAGTGATGCTCACACGTTTTCTGGGACCCTTTACAATGACGGCTTCTGTCTTCTCGGGTGCAAGCTGAAGATGTCTTCGGGAAATCCATCTGGCGATCCTCTTTATGGCATGATTTGCTCTCTCCATTAGGCCATTTCCATCTTGTGCTCTCACGATGAGGACCAGTTCGTCTGCGTACGCGGCAGTGTAGCACTCCTCAGGTAGTTCCACCCTTAGAACCCCATCATACAAGATATTCCACAGGCACGTCCCGAGCACCGATCCCTGTGGGACACCCTGGGTCTGGTACATTTTTCTACGGCCCATAAATACCTCTCTATCAGTAAAATAGCTATCGACGATATTCACCAGATATTGGCTTATGCCTATGTCTCTAAGTCTCTAACTCTCGTCAGGATTAAACTCCATACTGCAGTATTGAACGCATTTTTGATATCGAAGGCAATGACTGCTGCCCAGTTTCCATGTCTCTCAGTGGCCGTGTCTACCACCCATCTGTCAGCATCAATCGTAGACCTCGCCTTTCGAAAATCAAACTGGTTCGGTGACAGTCCTTCCATCTCCTCTAACTCCTCTTCTAGACGACTTCCAATCAGATGCTCGTAGAGTTCACCCAAAGTATCCAGCAGGCCTATCGAATTTGTGCAGGCTAAGGGATTCCTCCTCCAAGACCCTTCATCCTGTGACCTTTGGTGCAGCTCTCTCCGATGAAATAGTTAGGTCAATATGAGATGCACTTGCTCCTCTAACAAATGTGGGAGCACTACCTTCATTATGCACTGATAAGTTCAAAGAGTGAATCCATTTCTCCACATATTCCCCTCTCTGGTCGGCAACCGATGAACCCCATGAGGGGGACTTGGCATTAAGGTCGGCGGCAATCACCACTTCTCTACTATCCATCCTCACCTCTCGCATCAGTTCATCGATGTACCGCTCGTAGGACCGCATAGGTAGGTTCGGTGATACGTAACAGTTATACAAAACCTAGTGTGTAAAAATGAGTTTCACACACCCATTTCCCTTCAGGTGGCTTACTATACCGGCGTCCTTTACCCTGCAATACATAGCGACATCAACCCTGTTGTCTGTTACAAGGCCCTGCCGCCCAGTTATCGCCTTATTTGGTTCCTGAAGGAGAATGATGTCCGCATTAAGTCTACCAGCTGCCGCAATGGCCGATGGGCAGCTCTCGCTCTATCGACGTTTATATGAAGGATCCGCGTCATTAGGCAAGTGGAGCACCCTGCCGCCTCGCCTTCATGCCCTTTTCCTTCACCGCAATAATTTGCCTATATGCTGGACATCTCATCTGGTCCGCCCTGTGTCCGTCTTTCCCGCAGTTCGAGCACTTCCTTTCTTTGGGGCATTCCTTGGCTGTATGCCCTTCCTCTGTACAATTGAGGCAGCATTTTGACTTGTCCTGCCCTTTGCATTCACTTCTCCTGGGACCAAAATCCAGGCAACGGTAGCATCTCAACACTTATATTTTCTCCCATATGCGGCATGGAGTTCTACCCACTTTTATAGTCCCTATCCTTACCAGCTCCATGGCAATTCGTCTGTCTACTGAGACCACTGTGTTTTGATTTCCATACTGGTTGAATTTCATTGACAGGACCTTTGTTTGCTCTTCATCTATGCCACCCAGAGCATTGCTTATTGCAAGTTTCACGTCTCTGTCCTCCATGTCTGCCTTAATACCTGTTATGTAAATAATTATTTCCTTGTTGGTAATTTCTACCTTACTTGTGGGGTTTCCCTTCAATATGGTCTCTTTCAGAACCTCAGCCTCTACTGTTCCTCCCTTGAATTCAAGAAGAATATCTCCCTTTGTAGTTCTTATGATACTGCGTATTTCTACTCCCGTTCTGGCCACGTCAGTCGTACTCATCTCCTTCAGTGCATCTACATAGCTCCTTCCCTCCATTTTAATCACTACTTTCTCTGTAGTGCGGTTGAGTTTGGGCCACCTCCTCTTCACTCTTGCATCGTCTACTTCCTCTTTTTTCTCACAGAGAACTGTAATCGTCGTCTCAGTACTATGGAAGATACTCTCAACACATTTCCTAAGATACTCGTCCACTATGTGCTCCGCCATGGCGACGTGAAAAGCCTTGTTTTTTTCCATAAGGTATAGTGTTTCCACTTTGAGTAGTTTCAAACTGTTGTAAATGTTTACTACCTCTTCAGATGCACTTGTTTCCCCGGTCCTTAGTGGCACAACGTATAAAATGCTTGTTGCACTCTCTCTCAACCCTTTACTGGTGACAGTTATTCTATCTTGTGTGATGTATTCCACCTTTTCCAAATCGTCCATAAGCTCTCTCAGGTCGTGACTCAGTTTTTATAAGTGTTCCGGCCAGTGTTGGTCAATCACTTCCTTCAAACCAGCCCAACCCTGATGGCCTTGGACCTCATCCAGATGAAGTTTGGTCATTTCACACCTGTCTGTTGCTATACGAGCGTACTCATTGTCTATCATGGACCCGTCGACTTGTGTGGCGATGGTCCCTCTTGTAAATGTGTCGGAATCTTGGCCACCTTCGGTTTGGGATTCAGCGTTATTGACCTGCTTACATTTGTTCCCAGTCAATCCTGCCCCTGTAGGCTCAGTCTTCCTTCTTTTATTTGCATCCGCAACTCACTTTGGACTTAACCAAACCTAACCTCATCTAACCACAAAGCACCTTTCGGCGTGTCATTCTGAATCATCTACTGAATATGTCACTGTAGAAACCATATCATTCAATCACTAGAATTGAAAATATTCAAAATTGAGAAACCCGGTATATATATTACTTCAAATTTTTTTTGTTTGATCCCCTACAATAATGTATACAGTGTGTCAATTTCAAAACTTACAATGGGCTATATCTCACGAACGAAAGCTGAGATCGAAAAATGATTGAAAATGTTTCTAGGATAGTAAGGGGGAACTAAAGTGACATCAACCCCCTTGGCCCCACCCACCAAAACTCAAAAACTCCTCGAAAACTAATGACGATACAACAAAGATCTCATGATATTAGAATGTTGTAATAATGATTGTTTAATCTGATTTTGATATCAAACTGAAAAAAACTAGTGGAACCCCTAATTATCAACCAGGTAACCCTCTGCGAACCCTCACTGAAATAACTATTTCAAATTATTTTCAAAGAAACCATTTATCACTGAGTACCAAGTTCAATCATAATTTGTTATTTATAAAACGATGTATCAGGACATATATGTTTACCTATACAGTGCTAGTCAAAAGTCCCCTCCCCCCCTCGTATCTTTGGAACGGGTATACTTATAATAATGAAATTTGGAGTCTTCCAGCACCGCACAAAGGCGGTCTTTTGTAGTCAATAATTGGAATGGAGATCCACGCTCGTTTTCACTTAGGAAAACTAAATTACAGAATTCACTGGATACTTTCACAATAATTATAGTTTCTGTGTGACGAAGGTGATTTTGATATTCAAGATAAGCATGCTCAAAGAGTGGAAAGTATTCAGGATGATAAATGAACCTGAACTATTCTGTTTTCGTTGAAAAATTCTAATCCCCATTACAATAGTTCCTGATAATACTAATGAAAATCAGCTAATGACAACAGTCATCGATTCTGTTTTAATGAAAAACGCCTTTCTCACACATCATAACTCTATTGCCATCAATGATTTATTGGGTTCAAATTGCGTGGTTCAGAGAAATGATCAAAGGATTCGTTTGGAACGAGGTCTTTGTTACTGTTCATACTTCACGTGCCACACTTCGTAATTTCTAGACTTCAGAAAATATTCAACAGTTGAATATCATATACCAGTCTCATTAATATTAACCAATACTATATAGGTTACCTGTTTCGTCACCTTTCAAACGATTTTCAATAGCTCGTCTAGTCTGGCCAACATACTTTATCCATAGTCCTCACAGTTTACTTCATAAAATCAAATGAACCTTAGGCTTCCTGGTTTTCTTGTCTTCAATATTGACTCAACAGTCAATGTTCACAGTCAGTGAACGTGATCTATCAAGAGCTACATATAGAGTGCATTTCTTTAATGCCCCCCCTTTTATTTTTTGAACGGGACATCTGAAAAAATTGAAATTTGGGATAATGAAATTAATGCATGAATACTTTATTTTGTTATTGAGTGAAACTGACAGATGAAACTTTCAAAATAGCAACTGAGCGCCATCTGGAAAAAAATGAATGAAAAGGGGGGTCTTGTGACACATCATTTTGAAGCTCCTGACGAATACTTCCCAACCCTAGAATATGAAGTCAATATCATCACCTACTACAAAGTGGCAGAACATTTAATAATTTCCTGAAGACAAACACATTAATATCGATATTTCTAGAAATATTCTTTTTTATCTGCCATATTGCAATTCCAACAACCCAAAAAAGCCCAAAGGTTATTCGTCCATTCCAGAAGAACAGCAAGTGCAAATAATTGGTCGCGAATATTCGTGAGGTGTCTCCTACAGCGTGGAGACTTTTAAAATGGTACACCAATTAACTGAAGATGGCCCTGATCGAAGAACAGAATTCTGCGAAATCATGACGGAAACCATTGCAAGTCATCCTACCTATCCCCACAATATTTGTTTTAGTGACGAGTGTACATTTTTTTCAAACGGCAAAGTTCACAGACTAAATTGCCGTTATTGGAGTGATACCAACCCTCACGTTTTCCGGGAAATACATACCCAATATCCATAAAAAAGTAACGTTTGGGTAGGAATATGAGGAAACCATATTGTATAGGACCTCTATTCATTGATCAAAACTCAACAGAGGAACTGTATTTGAATATGCTGTAAAGTACTGTTGACCCTCTATCACTGAAATCGTCGAAGCGAATCATAATGAATTCGATATGGATATTGTATTTCAACAATATGGAGCACCACCAGATTACTCCAGACAAATAAGAAAATATTTGGATACTACTGTTCCCGGTCGTTGGATTGGCCGTCGAGGTCCTACAGAACGGCAAGCCCGCTCGCCAGATTTGACACCTGCGGACTTTTTTTATCGGGCTATTCGAAGCAAAAGGTGTACGAAACTGCACTTGTTTCAATATTGGATATTCGGCAAAGAATAATAAATATTTGTAGAGATATTGACGTTACTGTGTTCGAAAATGTTCGACGTGAAATATCGGATAGGTTGTTCATATGTCAAGAAGTTGAAGGCAATCATTTCGAGCATCTTCTGAACTGACTTCAAGCTTACTACCTCATATTATGTAGTTAAATGTCAATGTATTCAGGCAATTATGAAAAGTTCCGCCATTTTGTAGTAGTTGAAGATATTGATATTATATTCTAGAGTTGTGACGAATTTGTTGGGAGCTTTAAAGAGATGTATCACAAGAACCCCTTTCCATTTAATTTTTTCCCAGATGGCGCCCAATCGCCATCTTGAAAGTTTAATCTGTCAATTTCACTTCAAAATTAAGTATTCATGCGTTAATTCCATTATCCTTAATGTCAATTTTTTGAGTTGACCCGTTCAAAAAATAATAGGGGGGGGCATTAAAGAAATGCACTGTATATTCAGTTTTTTCAAATTTAGATTCAAACCTCTAGTGTAGTGTATCTTGATTCCTAAGATACGTCAATTAACTTTTGGCGTGACATCTTTTTCGACATTTCCTTTTCAAATACTCGAAGTCACTCAATTTGTTGCTGAAATTCAAGAAAACAATTCTTAACTCATTTTCGTGGACCTAATGTTCTTTCAAGGTTTTTACCATTCCACAATCTGAAAATCAAATGTATACAGATCGATAGAGCATCTGCTGAGTTGTAATAAAGGGCAGATTGAAGAGTTCATCCGTTTATTACATATTCTCTATTGAGTTAAACTGTAATGGGATATGTAATGTCAAGATGAAATTACCTATTTTTCTTAGTGTATACATCTCTCCGGTACATTTGCCTGAAATGTTTTTTATAAAAAAGTTATCTACTACGTCCTTGGGCTCTGTGATTTGGAATTTCATTTCAGTAATAGTTTTTCAATGAACCTCGAATGTGTTTAATAGAGCATTATCAGATCAGAGACAAGAAAATGGCGACGAGGATGAGCGTATAAATTAAAAATTGAGTATAAAACCGGACTGGGATAATTGTAGATAAATAACATGGCGATGTAACAATTTTGGTTACAGGAGTTTAATCTAAACATTCACGACTTTGGCATCCATTTCGGGAGACTGCAATAATTTTTTACTGCTAATGAGGTGGCAGAAGAAAGTAAACAGCGAGCAATGTTGCTGAATAGCCTTAATCAGAGAGCATTTGCCTTACTCGTGGACTTATGTGTACGCGATAAATCAGAAAAAAAGTTTTTAATGTGTTGGTTGAGTTATTGGAGAAATATTATCAAACGCACAGGATAGTTTATGCAGAAAGGTATGTTTTTTATTCTGCGAAAAAGCTCAAAACGAAACAATTCAAGAATATGCAGTACGCCTTACGCTAGTTACACACACACCGATTTTGGACGGCCAGTATAAAATCGGCCGATATTTTATTGGTAGCGGGTGCTTGCACACTCACCGGATTCTTATCAGTCAAACAATCAGTTGCTTTGTTGTCGTAATTAGCACGCACTACCAGAACGAAGTTAATGCGTAGCAACTACAATTTCACCGAGCATTTGAGACTGTTATGGTCGGTAAAAAACCGGTGAGTATGCAAGAGTGTATTTAGTCATGTACGCCACTACTTCCCGGTACTGCCGGCGATACAGTGGCAGTGGACGGCTGCTCACCGGTATTTTACCGGCGACGATCACCGGTAGGCAGGTGTGCAAGGTCCCGTTCCCACATGTGGTTCACTATTGGAATTTGGACGACCGGTACAAAGTCGGCCGTCCAAAATCGGTGTGTGTGCAACTAGCGTTAGGCTGCACCTATATTGAATCCGAATTTCCACCGACCCGATGTAGTCCGACCATCGGACGACATCGGAAGAAAAACAAACACTTAAGTTTTAAAGGCTGCACCTATATTGAATCCGTATTCCTCCCGACCCGATGTGGGACGATCATCGGACGCCACGCGATCCGATGTAGTCCGTTGTAACTGCCTACACTGGACTCAGTTCGACCCGATAGGTTAAAGTTGAAGATGTATTTTGGGGTTAATCATGAGTAACTCTGAAGATGATTTTTTGTGATGGCTTATACAAGACAAGAATCTTCTCCTTAACAGGAGACGTAGGAAAAAGGTATGGGTGCATCAGTTTAATAAAGATAAATCTGAAGGGGAATTTTCGAAAACTTTCCTACTTACAAGAAACTACCCGGATAAAATTAAGGGCTACCATCGTATGACTATGGAAACGTCTTCTTGAAGGCATATTATACGACATAACTGGCCAGTCTAACTTCAGAGCATGCATCAGCTCTTTAACCAGTAATTGGTCCCCAATAACCTCCCATAGTTTAGACTTAATATCACTATTATGGTAATCCTTGTTTCGCTGGTACCACAAGCGAGGCTCATCTCTCACAAAAATTATCAAAAACTCTTCTTTTTCAATTTTATTATTCATTATTATCACTCCGTTAAAATGAAAAATCGGAATTAAAAGAAACACTTTTGATTTGACTACTCGTCGCTCAGTAATCGGTAGTGATTTTTTATTGTCGTATCGGACTACCCTTTCCAATGAAGGCACCTATTTTAAAACCTAAGTGTTTGTTTTTCTTCCGATGTCGTCCGATGGTCATCCCACATCGGATCGGGAGAAATACGGATTCAATATAGGTGCAGTCTTTAAAACTAAAGTATTTGTTTTTCTTCCGATGTCGTCCGATGGTCGGACTACATCGAGTCGGGAAAAATACGTATTCAATATAGGTGCAGCCTTAGAAGGCTTGCTACATATTGTAAATTTGGTAATTATTCAGACAATGCACTTCGGGATAAATTTATATGTGGTTTTGAACCTGTAAAAATTATGGATAACTTGTTTACCAAAACCGAAATGTTAACATTGGAAGAAGCCATCAGCAGCACATTGACGACAGTCAGCTCAACAACACTTCGCTTCAGGAAAGTATTCCTCTCAAAAAGGTATGTTTTTCATTTGGTGTGCGGGGGCCAAAATCACGAATTCTCTAGATGTTTTTACTAAGAATATATTTGTGAGAAATGTCGGGTAAGGGGTCATTAAAAGAGAGTATGCAATGTGGGCTGAGAACAAAAAACAATTACAAAAAACAATTAGAGTCGAGCGTTGATGATAAGATGATGATTGCGGAACAATCGGAGATGAACCTTTATTTTATTTAAAATCCTCAAGTGAAAATCTAATATTAGTAGATGTCGAGTTGAATAAAATGGGTTTCAAAGTAGGAGCTTCAAAATCAGTCATTTCGGAAAATTTATTGAGAACACATTTCTAAAAATTACCTCCAAAAGAGACCAATCTGAGTTTTGTAACATATGTCGGGGACAAAATCTGTGCTTCAGGGAAAATTGAACTGGAAGTCATTTTAAATAATCATTCTCATATTTTGGATTTTTTTGTTATCAAACTAAGCGACAACTTGTTACTGTGGCGTGATTTCATCTACAAATTCAATTCAGGATTCAGACAGTTGAATTACATAGATGATATTTCGGATAAAAAAATGTTGGAAACCTGGCAAACAAAATATGCAGATGTTTTCAGAGACGAATTGTGAACATTCTATGAAGGAAAACTATCCATTGAATTGAAAGAAGGTATCAAACTTATTTTTTTGAACCTAGACCAATAGCTCATGCTCTTAGGGAAAAAGTAGAGATAGATTGAATGGGACACGTATGTGCCTGGAATGTTTTTTGTTAAAAGTTATCTGCTACGTCCTTGAACGGGGCTCTGTGATTTGGAATTTCATTTTGGTAATTCAGTTTCTCAATAAACCTCTAATGTGTTTAATTGAGCCTTATCAGATTGAAGTCATGATAGGGTGAAATAATGAGTTTAGAGGTGTGGGTTCCTAACTGAAAAAAAGTTATTATAATCTCTTGCTTCCACTCAAAAGTGAATCCCTTCACATAAACCATTTACATGGTCATTTACTTGGATCGCTAGGCCATAAATATTTTTTATTGCTTATTTGATGCCATGAAGGGGTTATTTTGTCTGTTCGGTCGGGGTGACACAATGAAGGTGTTTTGAAATAAAATAGAGGGTTGTAACAATATTGCATCGTTTCATTTGATGAACTTGTCAAATTTACGACTGTTTGAGAGAAATATGGAATTAGGGTGACCATATGAGCTGAATGATATAATGAAGATAAGGGCTATGTTTTCATGAGTTCAATTTTTGGAAAAGGTTTTGACTTTCTACTTCCCAAAAATTGAACACTCCTAAAAATATACCTCTATCAATGTAAACAAGATTCCGAATGATTCAATCAAATGAGCGACTGAATGTTATTACGTACTGTCATCGTGCATGAGTAGATTTAACTCATTCGTGACATAAAGTAGTAATGTTATAAATGAATTACGGGCTTCATCTTATAATGTTATCCAGATTGGTGCAGAAGAGGCAATAAGATAAGTGTTTCATTACGAAACATCGATGTTTGAGGACTACAATGTTCCATGTAAGTAAAATATTACTTCTTTCATATACTATATTGTGTAGCAATCCTGTGAATGATATCTGATTCATTTCTATTACGAATGCTTGGAGTTCAAACTGTAGCAAATAGAAGAACATAATAATTCAATATTCATGTGAAAGTAGTTGTTTCAAGAGGACTTTTTCTTCCAGTATGTGCCTGAAATTAACTTCTTTGTATTATCTACATATCTTTGTGAAGAATTCATTTTGAAATTATTACTTATAGATGTTTCGTGATAACTTGAGGTGATTGAAAATTAATTGTGAATTTATAAAAATAAACAATGTGCGAGAATCAAGATGTAGTAATGGTAAATTCTCTATACTTTAAAAAAATATATACTGAAACGGTATCTGATGAAAATGATTCAGAGAAAGTTTGATGCGCAAATTGCAAAAAACCTATTCACCTAACCGTGTTAGGAATCACACGTTAAAAGCTAAGACCTCGTTAGTCCTTAGCTCGCACAAGTTTCTCAACTTCTGAGAGTTGTCGTTCATATGGGGGCGACAGCTGATTAACGAAAAGACATATTACAGATTTCAAACAGATCTGATATCCATAGTAAATATATATCACATTTATTAGGCTTAGGCCGCACTACGGCTATACCGCCGCAAATTTTACCCGCCTGATTTTGTGAGTAAAGGAGTTACGGTCGCAGTTACGGTCTTTCCCGCGACTTGTTAAGAGGCGTCCACACTACGCCGATCGACAAGGTCGATCGACCATGTCGAACGACATAGGCGACAGTTGTCTCGTCCGCACATAATACTGCAGTGTGGACGTATTTCATCAGTCTCAGTCGACTGTGAGTAGTTGAGTGAGAAGAGAGTGAGTGAGAAATATTCTAAATAAATTATATTTAGTGAAACAAGCAAAACAAAAATCCATTTCATTCGGGTTGCATACGACTCGACATTTATCGATCGACTTAGTCGATCGACACGTCCACACTATGTCGAATGCGCCGATCGACAGCGCCTTTACAGAATGGCTAGAGAGAAAAAACCGGCACACCGTCATGAAGAGTCATCGCTCTTCTAGTGAAATTCATAAGCGAAATGTTGTATTCATGTAGGTAATGTGTGAACGTACAATATGCAAAATCTTATCAAAATTGGCTACTGACATCTTATAATGATTGAAAAATTTCTAGTATTTTTTCTCAAATCTTGATACTTTTTATGAAAGAAACCTTTATTAAATCGTCGGCTAGTCAGTGGATGGACCAAATATTTGCGAAATTTTTGATAACGATTGCTTTTTCTGATTCTTAGTATTAGAGCAACAACACATACAGCCAGGTTCACGGTTTTTAACCGTTATGTGTGCGTTTTAGGCGATTTTGCGGTTTGCCGGTTTACCGCTTGCGGGAAAAAACCGTATTGCGGCCTCAGCCTATACGCTAGTTGCACACACACCGATTTCGGACGGCCGACTTTGTACCGGTCGTCCAAATTCCAATAGTGAACCACAAGTGAGAACGGGACCTGGCACACACGCCGACCGGTGATCGTCGCCGGTAAAATACCGGTGAGCAGCCATCCACTGCCACTGTATCGCCGGCAGTACCGGGAAGCAGTGGCGTACATGACTAAATACACTCTTGCATACTCACCGGTTTTTAACCGACCATTCCAGTCTCGAATGCTTGGTGAAATTGTAGTTACCACGCATTAACTTCGTTTTAATAGTGCGTGCTAATTACGACAACAAAGCAACTGATTGTTTGACCGATAAAAATCCGGTGAGTGTGCAAGCACCCGCTACCAATAAAAAATCGGTGTGTGTGCAACTAGCGTTACATATTGAGAGCTGGCTCCTAAATTTGTCGATGTTTTTTGCAGAATTCAAGGTTATTACGATACATATTTCCGAGCAAATTTATTCGGTAGAATTTTCCTTTGTTTCTCGGTTCATGAACTATTTTCGGATATATGCATAGTTTTGTTTTTTATGGAGACGTTTCGGAAGCGGTTCCTGTGTGAACCGACGATTTTCGTTGGATTAAAATAGCTGTATACAGGCCGTTTCTTTTATCATGTTGTAACATTGCTATATTCTAATCTGAACCGTAACGGATACGAAGGCGATTAAATAGGAAAAAAGGTAACTGTCATCGGGAACAATAAAATGGTCGAACAAAATTTACGGGGACTCTCTTCTTTCTCGAGTTATACGGGCAAAACAAAAAATGCTGTTTTAACGTTTTCTTCGAATGGAATTGTTATTTTGCAGAATATCATAAAATGGAAAAGAAAAAATTTATTCGAAGTGTAGTATGACGATGTAATAATAAATATTCGATAAAACGTTTTGTGTCAACATGGCCACCTCCAACTTTCTTTTTTCAAATACGGACCTGTTTTTTTATTACAGATATTGAAAAAGCGATACATTTTCAATCCAACGGGTACACCACACTTGATATTTTTCAATCATTTCAAATAACTACCGTCATCAGTGACACCAACCAAATAGAAAAACAATTCATTTTATCATGAACCTTTGGGGAAAATGAGAACAAAAATTCTCTTTGTTGAATGTACATCAGTTGTTGGTCCAGATAATTTCTGTGGCAATTTTGTAGCATAATAAGTGTAATACTAATACATGCATCTCTTATTTTTTGTTTGGGATGGTCGATATCTGTACCTGGTGTTGAAAAAATTCTATCCTTTATGTACCCCCAGACAGAAAAACCTAAAGGAGTAAGATCTGGGGATTGAGCTGGTCAGTTGATTGGTCCATTTTTTCCAATCTATTTTCTTAGGAATATTGCATCTAAATGTTCCCTTACTATTGCTGCATTATAGGGAGGAGAGCCGTTCTGTTGAAAATATTGTATTTCATGGCAGATATTCAGTGGCAATTCATCTAAGTAGCCATCAAATTCATCGAATAGAAAATGAAAACACATTTTACTATTCAAATGAACATCGTGAAAGAGAGGCCCAAGAATGTTCGTTCCCACAATTCCCAATCAAAAATTTATTCCGAACCTCTCTTGAAAATTGGTTTACCTATGTAAATGTTCATTTGTAGTATTCCACTTATAATGAATATTTCTGTTAAACCAATCATTGTTGGTGAATTTTCATTCGTCCGTCCATATATTTTTTCACAAATATTTCCAACTTCCCTATTTTCACGTCTTAACTACTTCGCAAATCGTACTCCCCTTTCGTAATCCTTTTCATTGAGGTGATGAACTTTGCGTATCTCGTAGCATTTATATTTGTTTTTTTTTTCAAAATAGTTCTGGTGGATTTTACAGAAATCCCCATTTCGTGGGCAATTTCTCGTAAAGAACAATCTTGATTAGCATAATTTTTGTAACTGGCCAATCCTAAATTGAAAAAAAGTTGTTTTCACTGTGTGAATTTTTATTTGGTAATATTTGCTTAGCCATAACATTTATTTGATTCCTCACACTTCCAGTAACCATACCTTTTCTTGTTTTTTTTTGTCATATGCACCATTGTTCCTCAAATTTCTCTCTTATTGTCTAATCGCGTTTAAGATGGTAAATTAATTGGAATGCTATTTGATCATACCAAATTATACAACAATTGAATTTTGACTAAAAATTGATATTTTCGTTACTTCCAGGATTGAGAATTTTAAAAATAATAAGAAGTATAATTGATCAGGGAAAAAAAAGCTTTGAAAGAAGGATTACGGCAGTACAAACATTTATAAAACGAAACATTGTGTTAGGGTACCTACCTGTCGAATTTATTGGGTTGCCTGAATTATATTTTGAAGAAATCGAAACAACTTACAAAAGAAGTAACGACAGGACCGTAATTTAAAATTGTTGTTACTGATGATGGTAGTTATTTCAAACGAGACGCCATAAAAATATCAAATGAGATGAACTTTCAGATTGTGAATTTATCGCTTAATCAATATCTGTAATAAAAAAGACAGGTCCGTGTTAAAAAAAAAGTTGAAGGTGACCATGATGACACGAAACGTTTTATCGAATATTTGTTATTACATCGTTATAGTACACTTCGAATACATGTTTTGTCCAGTTTTCGATATTCTGCAAAATAACAATTTCATTCGAAAAAAACGAAAAACAACATTTTTTGTTTTCCCCGTATAACTCAAGAAGGGCGAGAGTCCCCGTCAATTTTGTTTGACCATTGTATTGTTCCCGATGACAGTTACCTTTTTCCCCATTCAATCGTCTTTGAATCTGTTACGCTTTAGAATATAGCAATGTTACCATATGGTAACAGAAACGACCTCTATACTAAAATTCTATAATGGTAGGCACTAAATTCTCAGAAATATCATTACATTGGAACAAAACCATTGGTATTAGGTTGTGATTCTATATATTTTATCATCTATTGGATCTATTGAAAAATAATTTTATCATCTGATGAAATATATAGAATCACAACCTGAAAACAATGTTTTTGTTTCAATATTTCTGAGAATTTAGTGCCTACTATTATGGAATTTTAGTATATCATATATTATTTTATATTCACTCCAAAAAAATAGTATGAAACTTATACACTTATACACTTTTTCAAATTGAAGTGTTTTGAAAAAGACAGTTCGAGGTGTAGTATTATAGTCCACAAACCAGTGACATACCGCTCTCAGATATCATTTGGATAAGTCAAACACTGTCAGTGAAAGTTTATATAGAATAAAGCTTTTTTGTTTTTTACTTCTCTATTTTTGAACAAACAATATGAAAAACTTCCGAAGGAAGAACGGAAGCAATCATGTCCAAAATGAATTCTTAGAAAATATATAAATTTTGTGCTTAAAAGGAGTGTATTTTTTTCTACAAAAATTCTAAAAGGTGCTGACGAGACATTGTAGTTGCTTTGAAAGGACCTTTTATTTCATGAAATGGATATATGAAAGTACGTGGAGAATTAGGAAGCCAAATAGTTTTTTCCATTCAAAACTTAGTTTTTTCATTCATGTTGAGGATTTGTTTTACTTGTAGAGTGAAGACGAAGAGTATTTTATTTTGATCGCTTGGAATGTTATTGATAGAAAAATCTCAAAATCGAATGTCATTATTCGATTTTTATTGTTGAATACCTTTTCTGATATTCATGAATCAGTGATTATTAATTTCGGCAATCGATCTAGTTTGTATGATGAGTCAATGTAGGAATGGTATTTTGAGAGCCAGTGATTAATTTCCTAGATTTATTTGTGTTATTGACGGAAGCCGATTGGGTTGGCGTGAGTGGTTTGTTCCACTCATTCAATTGGCCGTCTGGTGAAATGGTGGTTCAGTCCGCGAGGCCGGACGATCGATTTCACCGCTTTTCGTTCAACCCTTGCTTGGAATCGCACGTTAAAAGGAAACACCTCGTCAATCCTTAGCTCGCACTAGGTTTGAGGGTTGTCGTTCATAAAGGGCGATAGCTGGTTAATGGAAAAACCTATTTTGAAACAGTTTTTGAAAAGATTGACGGTATGTATGATTTTTCAGCGCGGTATGTTATATTTTAGATATAGGAATATAATAAAAGGTTGAACTAGACTTTGAGATACAACAAATCTATCAGCAAAATTTATTTAAAGAATGATTAGCCTATAAAATTCATAGTAATGTAGCATTAAGATTGAAACCGATAAAATGGTGAAAAATTCGATAAAACTAACAAACATGAAATTTTAACATCCAGGTCTAATCATTCTTGAATCATATGTGACTCTCGGAGTCTGGCTATGCATCACTGTCACTGTCC
>NW_019291518.1:4613-50534 GCF_000500325.1 Leptinotarsa decemlineata | reverse complement strand
GATTGTTCAATGAAATGTATCTGTCACTGTTAGTGCAAATACGGAGCACCTTATTCTGCATTCTCTCGAGTCTCATTAAAGGGGACTTCTTGAGACTGCAGAACACAGGACTCGCGTACAACATAGCCGGCCTAATTATTTGTTTATAAATAAGCAACTTGTTGTCAACACTGAGCTTAGAGTTCCGTGCAATGAGCGGATACGTGCGTTTTATCGCCGCACCTGCTCGTTGGATCGCCATACTCAAGTGTTCCTGGAAGTTCAGGCGCTTGTCCAGGATCACTCCCAGATATCTCGCACTCTTCTGCTCGTCAATGCACTTATCCTTAACTCGCAACTTCTTGAAGATTTTCACATTCGTGAATTTCCTCGTGAAGTTTACGAGTTCAGTTTTATCGGGATTTATTTCGATTTTATTTTGTTCGAAATACGGCACGACTAGCCTATCGAGGTGGATCTGAAGCTGCTGCTTCGCCACCTCGCTCGAGAAAGAGTGCGCGTAAATCGCGGTGTCATCCGCGAAAATACCCACCTTCGTCCTCGAGAACATAGGGAAGTCATGCGTATATAATGAATATAAGTGCGGTGACAAACAGGACCCCTGCGGGACACCTGCTTTGATTGAATAATTTGCAGATGTGGTTTGGTCCACTCTTACACGAAAAGTTTGGTTGCTCAAGTAGGATTCTAGAATCCTAATCACGAATAAAGGCATGCCTGCCGACCACATTTTGGCGACAAACCCTTCAATCCAAACATTATGGAATGCTTTCTTGATATCTAACAGGACCATAACTGTATTCTTCCCCTGGTTGACGGACTCCTTCACCCCGTGAACAACCCGGACCAGTTGCGATGTCGTATTCCGATCTCGCCGGAACCGAATTGCTCCTCGGGGATGAGTTTCATCCTATCTTTCAGGCGGAGAAGTCTGCTTAGGATCATTTCATCAATAACCTTCGCTACCGAACTGAGAAGCGAGATCGGGCGGTAGCTATCAATACGTGTTTTGATTTTTCCTGGTTTCGGAACGGGCACTTCCCTTGCATGTTTCAGACAATCTGGGTAATGCTGGTGCTTGATTATTGCGTTCACAATATGCACCAGTTGTACGATACCCTTTCGCGGTAGGTTGCGGAGCAGAACTGCATCAATTCCATCAATGCCTAGGGCTTTGTTTTTCCCCAGGCTTGATGGTCAAAATGATTTCTTCTACGTCTGTGATCCACTTTATCAATATTTGCTCCGGTATAATTGGAGTCGGCCTATTTCTGACTTCATTAGCCAGTCTGGTTTTATTGGTGTGTTCTTCACAGACATCCGGTTCTACTCGGTGCACGCTGGAAAAATATTCCCCGAACAACTGAGCTTTTAATAAAATAAAACAAGTTACCAGATTAAAAGAAAGATATTACTGGCCTCCTGAATCAGTTACATAAAATTTACCCCCTTCTAACTGAACGAAAAATCAAAACAAGATGTACAAAAGTTCAGAATGAAATAAAGAAACAAGTATAATCTGAGCTAATCAATGACATAGAGGACAGCGACACATCCCAAGAAACCTTTTGAACATCAAAAACCGTAAATTCAATCCAATAATACAATGACATTTTAATAGGTATTACACCCAAATAGAAATGTTGAAAATCATTCATTCAAAATATATACCATCAATTTTCTGTTTACAAGAAATTCATTTTCAGAATGATACAGTACACAAATTATCCAACCATACTTGCTATTATAAAAATAGACCTAATAGTCAACACGTCAGTGGCGGAGTAGCCATTTACGTGAGGAATTCATTGGAAGCACAAGCTATCCCACTAATAACTGACATAGAAGCAGTTGCAGTGTCAATAGAAGGACCGGAAAAACTACATAAATGTAATATTTATACACCACCAAACCAGATCCAGACCTTTTCAATCAAATCCCCACACCCCGCTTGATACTTGGAGACTTCAATTCACATCACTATATCTGGGGATCAAAAAGAACCACAACAAAGGGAAATAAAATCAAAACCGTTATGAATAATTTGAACCTCAATTTGCTGAATGATGAATATTGTCCATGTCACTCAAATGCGATGTTTTTAACGAGTTATATGGTAGCGACCATTATCCTGTCATAATAAATAATCAAACAGCACATCCATTATCGACACCTTCTTCATAATGGTCCAGCAACAATGCAGACTGTGCCCAATTTGGTACAACCCTTGAATCACGAATATCAAGCATAGGCATAGATGGAAATATCAAAAAATTCTGGAAAAATCGAACTATCCGAAATCATCCCTCATTACCTTGGTGGAATTCCGAATGCAACCAAGCTATCAAACAGACCAAGAAAGTATTGAATACCTATAAAAGACACAGAACACCAACCACAAAACATTCAAAAGACTGAGAGCAAGATCTAGGTATATCATGAAAAAAGTAGACTCCAGCTATAGAAGAAGTGTGTGTCTTGAATTAATAATACAACCTCTATAGAAGATGTCTGGAATATTATCAAGAAAGTTTCAGGAGAATATATTCACAATCCCATAAGTTACTTAAAAAACTTAAACAACACAATTTCAACCTCTCCTCCAGATATTGCAGATGCACTAGCATCAACCTATAACCAGCACTCAAGTGACAATAATTATACCTCTGCCTTCATTACAAAAAAAGGGAATGACGAAAAAACAGATATAACACATCAAAATATGGAACATGATTTACTGAACTGCTCAATAACACTCAATGAACTCCTTGATTGCCTCAATTGTACTAAGAACTCATCTCCTGGACCTGATGACATTCCTATGATATTCATACGTATGTTACCAGAAAACGCTACCTACTGATATTCTTTTGAGGATATACAATCGCATCTGAAATGAACACGTATTCCCTCAGAGATGGGCAGAGACAGTAATAATAACCATATATGAAATAGGGAACCCCAAATCATCAATGTAAGGATATAGACCGATTTCTATTGGTTGTGCGATGAACAGATTATTAGAGAAAATAATCAATCAAAGACTTTTGTGGATGCTAGAAGAAAAAAAGCTCATTATATCTGAACAGAGCGGATTCCGGAAAAAACACTCCAGACTGGATAATTTGGTTGATCTTGAATCCGAAATTCAGGAATCATTAGCAAACGATCAAGACTGCATTGCACTCTTCACATATCACAAAAGCATATAATACTCTATGGCGGTACTTAATCCTAGACACCCTACAGAAGTGGTCATGTGGAGGAAACATCATGAATTTCTTCGCAAACTTCATGAAAATCCGCGAATTCCGTGTCAGAGCCAATGGGGCGTTGTGTTCCTCCCAAAATTCAGGAGAATGGGATTCCAAAGGGTTGTTACACTTGGCTGCACCATACTGATAATGGGCCAAAAGCCCGAAACACGTGTCTATGGTTTGCCACATTCTTGAGTGCTATGTCCGATTCAAAATTCCTTCATCACTCGATAACCTCNAAAACTTTTTTTTAATTCGAAAATTGATATTTCATTTTTATATCGATGCATTCGTCTGAAAATATTCCAGGAAATCATCTTAACTGATATCACTCGAGCTGAAAATTTTTCACCGATACATATTTATTTTTTTTTAATCAAACTTTATTATTTTTGAGCAATACCAATTAAATGAGCAATACAATAAATGAAACCACTTCTCCTACGGACTCGTGGTTTTATCAGCTGTTTGCTCTTATGGCATTGTTAAATAACAAAGCTTTCATTGATAAATGAATATTTATCGATTACACTTTAGGTCTTGTGGTTTTTGTTGATAAAAATTTAAACTTTCACACACTCTCACTACTTTGATGAAAGTAAGTATTGGTGTACTCAGTCCACGTATATCAACTTTAGTAGATCTACTGTAATAATTTTCATCATTATGTGATATGAAAGATATGTTGTTGTAATTCATACTTGATAAAGATGTCATTTGTCTTTATCCTCATCATAGGGGTCTTCATCAGAACTATTTTCTTCAGACAGACAAGTTGGAGCACTGATAACCCAGGCGCATATTAGGAGATCTATGGCAAATCAAAACAACGCTGTTCGATCATGCATGCAACGATTTTTGGATCTGATAACGAGGTGTTTCCTACTTTTCAAAATAAAATAAATATGGAGGAAAAAGTACTGTACTGCGTTTGCCTAGAAATGTTACTGTGTTTGATCAAAATTCAGACAGGGATTCATTCGGCTTGTCAGTAACAACTCGTAATATGAAGATGAGTAAAATCATTAGATCAAAAATAATTCAAACTTCATTATTGAAAGCTCGGTAAAATCAAATTAACAACTTCTGATACTGAAATGTTGTTTCATTCAAAGTGTCTATTGAAGTGAAGGTGATTATAGCACTTGACGAATTAGCAGACTCTTTGGGGAAATGAGGAAGAATACACAGTTACGTTTCTAGTCTGACCAACATACTTTATCCATAGTCCTCACAATTCACTTCATAAAATCAAAGGAACTTCAGAATGAAGAAAACCAGGAATTTCTTGTCTTCAATATTGACTCAACAGTTGTTGAAGTGAACGTGATCTATCAAGAGCTACATATACAGTGCATTTCTTTAAGCCCCCCCCTTTTATTTTTTGAACGGGACAACTCAAAAAATTGAAATTTGAGATAATGAAATTAATGCATGAATACTTTATTTTGTTATTAAGTGAAACTGACAGATGAAACTTTCAAAATGGCGACTGAGCGCCATCTGGAAAAAAAATTAAATGGAAAGGGGGGTCTTGTGACACATCATATAGAAGCTCCTGATGAATACTTCCCAACCCTAGAATATGATGTCAATATCTTCACCTACTACAAAATGGCGGAACATTCAATAATTTCCTGAAGACAAACACATTAATATCGATATTTCTAGAAATATTCTTTTTTATCTGCCATATGGCAATTCCAACAACCCAATAAGGTTTGTTAAGTTATTTTTTGTTTATAAAAACGACAAAAAAATGTCAGTACGACAATGAACATCATTGTTCAGTTAGAATATTCTCATTTAGTTTTCGGTTTTACTTGTAGAAAAGTACCACGTCAACAATCTCTGAAATGGTCAATTCTCGTCCATTGAAAAAAGAAATGAGGTGATTTTTATTTGCGGTGCGACGCGTAAGTTTCACGAGACCGAAAAGATTTTCAATGAACGTTTTCCGAACGTTCTACCTGTAGAAAATATTTCAGGAAACTTGTATCCAAATTCTCAACTACCGGTAGTGTACAAAAAAAAGCCCCGAGGTTATCCGTCCATTCCAAAAGAACAGCAAGTGCAAATAATTGGTGACATGGTAGTAAATCCTGAACAGTCTACTTATTCCATCGCGAATGTTCGTGAGGTGTCTCCTTCTACTGTATGGAGACTTTCAAAATGGTACACCAATTAACTGAAGATGACCCTGATCAAAGAACAGAATTCTGCGAAATCATGACGGAAACCATTGCAAGTCATCCCACCTATCCCCACAATATTTGTTTTAGTGACGAATGTACATTTTCTCAAACGGCAATGTTCACAGACTAAATTGCCGTTATTGGAGTGATACCAACCCTCACGTTTTCCGGGAAACACATACCCGATATCCATAAAAAAGTAACGTTTGGGTAGGAATATAAGGAAACCATATTGTATAGGACCACTATTCATTGATCAAAATTTAACAGAGGAACTGTATTTGAATATGCTGTAAAGTACTAGTGACCCTCTCATCACTGAAATGGTCGAAATGAATCATAATGAATTCGATATGGATATTGTATTCCAACAATATGGAGCACCACCAGATCACTCCAGACAAATAAGAAACTATTTGGATATTACTTTTCCCGGTCGTCGAGGTTCTACAGAACGGCAAGCCCGCTCGCCAGATTTGACACCTGTGGACTTTTTTTATAGAGCTATTCGGAGCAAAAGGTGTACGAAACTGCATCTGCTTCAATATTGGATAAACGGCAAAGAATAATGAATATTTGTAGAGATATTGACGTTACTGTGTTCGAAAATGTTCGACGTGAAATATCGGATAGGTTGTTCATATGTCAAGAAGTTGAAGGTAATCATTTCGAGCATCTTCTGAACTGACTTCAAGCTCATATTATGTAGTGAAATGTTAAAGTCTTCAGGCAATTATTAAAAGTTCCGCTATTTTGTAGCAGTTGAAGATATTGATATTATATTCTAGGGTTGTGACGCATTTGTTGGGCGCTTTAAAGAGATGTATCACAAGAACCCCTTTCCATTTGATTTTTTTTCCAGATGGCGCCCAATCGCCATCTTGAAATTTCACTTCAAAATTAAGTATTCATGCGTTAATTCCATTATCCTTAATGTCAATTTTTTGAGTTGACCCGTTCAAAAAATAAAAGGGGGGCATTAAAGAAATGCACTGTATATTTAGTTTTTTCAAATTTAGATTCAAACCTCTAATGTAGTGTATCTTGATTCCTAAGATACGTCAATTAACTTTTGGCGTGACATCTTTTTCGACATTCCTTCAATTCACGTTTGATATCCAACATATAGACATAATTATTTTTACATGATTCTACTGAATGATTTCCTCTGCAAATTTATCACATTTCGATGACAAACCGTTAAAAATCTCATTGTTAGCTGGTGCCAATTCATGGAGAGAACTACAAAAACCTTTCTGAGAAGGGGCGCTTTTATGAAACGCAATAACTTTGAAAAATGTGAAAATTATCATTATTCACTAAAATCAATCAATAAATTCCAATGCATTTGATCTATTTTGTTGGAGGTTTCGGATTATTTGCGTTCGCACACTAGTCGTTAATTGTTAATTGGGACCGTTAATATTTCAGACAGACTGCCGTTATAGATATCGTATGAAACACGGCAACAGCCATAATTGAATTCAAAACTGACACTCGTTATGTCAGCTTCGTTATCATTCAATTTTTTGATCGGATTCATTAATAAAATTCGAAATGGTTGATATTCTCACGAATCTAGTTGTTTGAAGTTATTATATTATAAAACTTGAAAATTCCAATATGGTACTTTTTATCAAATCATACTACATACAGTCTTTCTTTACGAATTCCCAGAGAATCTTGGATCTTACAACGAAGAACAAGGGACAATTTTTAACCTTGATCTGAAATGTATGGAAGACAGATAACAATGCTGATCATTGTTGCATCAGTAATGAAAATCAAACAATCGAAAAATAGTCTGTGAAAATAAGATTGTTCATTCAAAATTTTCATATTATGTACGGTTTTTTTTGTTTTGAAAACTGTAAGTAGAATATTAAAATGTTCACTATCAGTTTAAGTGCCAGTTTGAAAAAACACTATTGCACTTCGAGCAATGTGTTACAGTGCAGCCAGACATATCATAGATGATTTCCTCTCTTCTGTCTATAAAACCTTTGAATATTCAATGTATTCCACGTTCGTCGACACTGTGGATTTTGTCAAGTTTTCAATTTTTTAGGTCCTCGTTGTGTCAAATTTATTCTTGTTTTCATGTTTTTAGCTGTTTTAATGCTTTTATATGCTTGTATTCTCACCTGACAGAACTATAAAACAAAAAAACTGTCTATAATCAGTTTGAATCGACAAATTCGAATTATGATTCCATATAATCCGCTTTTGAATTAATATCTATGAATATCTCAAACGTTGGAATTCATTCTGATGATTCTCAAAAAAATTTCACTTAAATAACCACTGTGTGTTCTCAGGCGGAGCCAGACACAGAAAGACTCTCTCAAAACAGTTTCCTACACACATAGAATCGGTATTGGGTTCAAAGTTCAGGCAATACTACCACCTGTTCCATTAGTCCGTCCCAATATATACACGGCGAGCCCACCGATTCTGATTTCCAAAAGTAAATATAGTTGTCTGTACCCAATTTCTTACTCCACTTCAATCACTATGAAAAACAAGTCTGACTGAACAAAAAAGAAAAGTACTTGAATTACGTCAATGTGTATACCTATTTGTGAAATTGATAGGAATGATCAAAATAAACCATATGGACTTTGAATAGGTGTTATGATTCATTTGAAGTACTGCCGCAGACTGCTCAGTAGTATCCCAGATCTGTGAAAATAAACAATAGAAATTTCAAATAATTGGTATATTACAATAAACATTTCAGAATTGGCAAAAAACGTTTCTGTGTATTCAGATTGAATTCCATACACTATGGAATAAACTTGGAAAATTGAAATGTTACAATGTTCTCTGAAATTCGCGAAGGAAAATAAAAATGAAAAAAGGTTGACTAAGGGACAGAATGGGACAGTTCGGGAATGTGATGATAGACGTCCCTATCGTTTCACTGGCAATTTGTTTCCTTTTATTAGATACTCGTCAATACATGTAGTAGAAACCAGGAAATCGAAAATATTTTTTGTGAGAATGCCTGTAAGGGTATATTTTTATATTTCGGGCCATTCGAAAAAACTGTACCAATTTTGGTATGGATACATTTTTGCAATACAGGAATAAGATGAGTGCAGTTATGTAACCCTATTGAATCTTTCATTATCACAAATGAAGTGGTGAAGTATTCATTAGATATTCATTTGAATGTTATTGACGATATTTGTTTAATAAAGGTGATTCAAACATTGAAATGAAATTAGAAGAAATACCTTCCTTTATTATCATTGTATTCTGATTTATTTGATGTGAACTTCAGGCTTGTATACGTTCAAATTATATAACAGGAACTTTTCTTTCTGGCTGAATAAAAAATCAAAATAAATCTGATAGGGTCATCTCGCTCGTGGATGGACTTGAATTTGTAGGTTGTTGTGTTAATTTACTTTATTTCTTTGTTTTGTAGTATTCATCCAGATCTGATAATGAAACCTATAACTTTCAATACCTAAAGATATTATGCAACGCCCCGACTTATTTGGAGGGCACTTCGGCATCATCAAGTGACTACCACTATCAACACTATGAGGAAAGCGATCATTGGGTTCACAGGTGACAGCCATATACCTTTTCTGGTCAAGATTATTATTATTATTTTTGGACTGGATGGTTGTACTGGTCGGATCTTTTCCTTGAAGCCCCGATATATTCAGAGGGTGTATCAGCATCATCAACCAATAATTATCACTAACACTGTGAAATAAGTGATAATTGGATCCGCACATGCGATGGCCAAAATGTGAGAGCATTCTGCATTTTCCTAGCCAAGATTATTACTATTATTATTTTGTTCATTACTATTTACCGCAAAAGTTGTGCTGGTTGGGCTCCAAAGTCCCGATACATTCGAAGGGCGTGTCAGCATCATTAACCCACGCCATACCGTGACGTAAGTGATCATTGGGTCCGAAACACTTGTGCATTTAGCGGACCCAATGTGCCAAGGAAACTATTTTAACAGAATGGTCTAAATATCTATTTTCCTCCTCTAAAATGATATTTGTCTCACCTGGAGCTGAAAACTCCATGACGAATATCTTCTTAGTTCGATGGTCGAAAGAACTACATTGGATTCATTTGTTGGTGGAGAATGAATTATTCCAATGAATTCGACACTTCTGAATTGTCTAACTTTGATTCACTTCGCTAATGCAATAGGAGTGTCGAAGAAACTAATAGAACAATTCTCACAATCGCATTATGCCGATTAATATAGGCTGAAACCGCATTCCGACAGCAAGTGCATCAGGATCTCAAAAGGCTCGCGGTAGGCGCTACTTCTTGAGTCAGAAACTCTTATACCCATAACATGACTACAATAGACTAAGGTGTTACTGACACTAATCTGGTAGGTCGTAATGAGCCCCTCAGGCATCTAACTGAAGAAGATTTCATGCATCGGAACGTCGTTGTGAAGCCGCAAAAGTGAACTTGTCTCTGGGACTTTGATATAAACATTTAACTGACGGGTTCAAACTCGGTGAGAATCGTTAGCGCGGTTCATGTAGAGAAAGATATTTGAACTCCTGATAATTCCACTGGCTCCAATTTAGCACCATTCTGTTATGTGTACACTTCAAACTCGAAAGTTTCGACCTTCATGTTGCCGGGTGAAGTATACCCGTGAGACGGATGACTTGGATTGCAAACTATGGAGATTCATCATTTCTTCTATAATTGAGTAAGTACCACTGCTAACTTCGTTATTATTGATGCTACGAATTCGATTGAATGGGCATTTTTAATGGCCTTCTCGGTGCCGAAAACAAATGAAAGTAACAGTCGCGTTTTCAAAATATTTCATAAAATGATATGCTTTTCGATTGCGGTATTCCACTTGACACCACTGAGCTATTTGGTTCAAATTTTAAAAACGAAAATTTCCATTTTGAAGCCAATTCACTAGCCATATTTAATTTGTGGATCAAAATATTTCTGCTATAATAATAACATTGAAGCCGTTTTTATACTGTGTCTTTTGTAGGTATTCAATACTTTCTTGGTCTGTTTGATAGCTTGGTTGCACTCGGAATTCCACCAGTGGTTTCACTTAATAGATCTTGCCAAAAGCCTGAAACACGTGTATATGGTTTGCCACTTTCTTGAGTGCTTGAGAAATGCGAGGTGGTTGCCTTCTTCTCGATGTGCTGATTATGAAAAAGCCGGACGGTACACTAGGCCACACGGTATATCAAAAGCCAACACACACGAATAGGTACCTAAACGCAAATTCACACCACCACCCAAAACAAATTCATGCGGTGGCAAAAACACTCATTACACGTTCCAGGAGGCTGGCAGACAACGATCAAAGACAACAAGAGTTGAACACCATCGAAACAACTCTACAAATGAATAACTACTCAGAAAGAAGTATAAAAGCGGCTGCCAAGACACACGGAAACAACAAAAAACTCGAGATACATCGGTCACAACAACCACACTACCATATATTGCAGGAACAACAGATAAAATAAGCAGAATTCTTCGCCGACACAACATATCAACTTCATTCGTACCAGAACGGACAATAAGGTCCATGCTTCGTAATCCCAAGGATCAGATACCACTGGAGTCACAAGGAGTGTGCCATGACTGTGGCAGGACTTACATCGGGCAGACCAACAGAAGAATCAACATACGCAAAGATGAACACAAACTAGCAGTGGAGGGAAAAGTCACCACGTCTTCTCTCTTCCAATACGTACTGCAGACAGGACATAACATCAATTTCGATAACACAGCAATACTAGCAAGCAACGAAAACTTTTACTCGCGAACAATCAGAGAGGCTATCGAAATTGAAAAGCGACCTAATAATATAAAAAAGAGGGATGATGCGCAAAGATTACCATCAACATAGAGATCCGTTTTATCGCTTCGCACAAGCAATTAGACCGCTCAACCCCAGAAGCAAAACTCGGCACATGACAATACAGGTGCAATAACATAGGCAGGAGAGGCAGCTCAGGTCATAAGACCAAAACAGGTAGTCGAGCAACACAGGTAGTGGCAGCAATGCAGGTAAAGGGAAACATCCATCTTCAGCAGAATCAAAAAAGAGTTACAAAAAATGTGATGCAATAATATAAATTTTGTTACAAAAAAGGCTCAACTTACTGTTGATGAGGATGCCGTATCAAAAAGAATGTTACATTTAAATAAATGAAATTAAAAGAAAGATATTACTGGCCTTCTAAATCAGTTACATAAAATTTACCCCCTTCTAACTGATCGAAAAATCAAAACAAGATGTACAACAGTTCAGAATGAAATGAAGAAACAAGTACAATTTGAGCTAATCAATGACATAGAGGACAGCGACACATCCCAAGAAACCTTTTGAACATCAAAAACCGTAAATTCAAACCAAATAATACAATGGAATTTTAATGGGTATTAACACCCAAATAGAAATGTTGAAAATTATTCATTCAAAATATACACCATCAATTTTCTGTTTACAAGAAACTCATTTTCGGAATGATACAGTACACAAATTATCCAACCATACTTGCTACTATAAAAATAGACCTAATAGTCAACACGCCAGTGGCAGAGTAGCCATTTACATAAGGAATTCATTGGAAGCACAAGCTATCCCACTGATAACTGACATAGAAGCAGTTGCAGTGTCAATCGAAGGACCGAAAAAACTACATATATGTAATATTTATATACCACCAAACCAGGATCCAGAACTTTTCAATCAAATCCCCACACCCCGCTTGATACTTGGATATCTGGGGATCAAAAAGAACCACAACAAAGGGAAATAAAATTAAAACCGTTATGAATAATCTGAACCTCAATTTGCTGAATGATGGGTATTGTCCAGATCACTCAAATGGTATGTTTTTAATGAGTTATATGGTAGCGACCACTATCCTATCCTAATAAATAATCAAACAGCACATCCATTATCGTCACCTTCTTCAAAATGGTCCGTCAACAACGCAGACTGGGCCCAATTTAGTACAATCCTTGAACCACAAATATCAGGCATGGGAGAAAATGAATTGTTTTCTCTTGGCATAGATGAAAATGTCAAAAAATTCTGGAAAAATCGAACTATCCGAAATCATCCCTCACTACCTTGGTGCTACCAAGCTATCAAATAGACCAAGAAAGTATTGAATACCTATAAAAGACACAGAACACCACAAAACATTCAAAAGACTGAAGAGCAAGATCTAGGTATATCATGAAAAAAACAAACTCCAGCTATAAAAAAAATTTGTGTCTTGAATCAATAATACAACCCCTATAGGAGATGCCTGGAATATGATCAAGAAAGTTTCAGGAAAATATATTCACAATCCCATAAGTTACTTAAATAACCTAAACAACACAATTTCAACCTCACCACAAGATATTGCAGAGGCACTAGCATCAACCTATAACCAGCTCTCGAGTGACAATAATTATACCTCTGCCTTCATTACAAAAAAAGGGAATGACGAAAAAACAGATATAACACATCAAAATATGGAACATGATTTACTGAACTGCTCAATAACACTCAATGAACTCCTTGATTGCCTCAATTGTACTAAGAACTCATCTCCTGGACCTGATGACATTCCTATGATATTCATACGTATGTTACCAGAAAACGCTACCTACTGATATTCTTTTGAGGATATACAATCGCATCTGAAATGAACACGTATTCCCTCAGAGATGGGCAGAGACAGTAATAATAACCATATATGAAATAGGGAACCCCAAATCATCAATGTAAGGATATAGACCGATTTCTATTGGTTGTGCGATGAACAGATTATTAGAGAAAATAATCAATCAAAGACTTTTGTGGATGCTAGAAGAAAAAAAGCTCATTATATCTGAACAGAGCGGATTCCGGAAAAAACACTCCAGACTGGATAATTTGGTTGATCTTGAATCCGAAATTCAGGAATCATTAGCAAACGATCAAGACTGCATTGCACTCTTCACATATCACAAAAGCATATAATACTCTATGGCGGTACTTAATCCTAGACACCCTACAGAAGTGGTCATGTGGAGGAAACATCATGAATTTCTTCGCAAACTTCATGAAAATCCGCGAATTCCGTGTCAGAGCCAATGGGGCGTTGTGTTCCTCCCAAAATTCAGGAGAATGGGATTCCAAAGGGTTGTTACACTTGGCTGTACCCCAACTAACACGATTTAATTCCAGCAAGTGTTGCATGAAATGAAAGTCGGAAGAGCAACCATGCAAAAATTAAAAACTAACCGATGTAGTAAAATGAACTCCAGAATGATATACTGTTCGTGTTCCAATTGTTACCATGAATCGAAATATGTGAAAACGAGCAGAACGTTTTTGAGTAGACATTTACAGAAGACGACGTCAACAAACGACTCTGGAATCTGAATTCTGAGGATGCAAAGCAATAAATCACTCGAAATAGAAATAAAACTTGGGGCAAGTATGAACAATTGTTTGAAAGTTAGAGGAAATGATACTCTTTGAGTGTATGAGAATCCGAGACTTCCATTTACTTACATTTTGTTCACTATAAGTGTAAAGTAGGACAGGAAATGGTTGCAGAGAATTCAGTGCAGTACGAGTTCACTTGAAGTTAAATATACCCACCGTTGATTTTTTCCTTCGTGTAGAAAACCGTGAGATAGAAAGTCAAAATATGTTTGACAAATTGAAAGGAATGTAATTTTCCAAAATTTGTTGCAGTATCTATAAATTTTCATTTCAAAGTAAAAATATCATTCAGGTATTATTTTACTAAACATCATTTAACCGTGTTAGGAATCATACGTTAAAAGGTAAGACCTCGTTAGTCCTTAGCTCGCATCAGTTTCTAAACTTCTGAGAGTTGTCGTTCGTATGGAGGCAATAGCTGATTGATGGAAAAACAGATTTCAAACAGATTATAAACAGAACATATATAAATTGATGATAGTTCCCAACACATATATTTATTTTGCCTAGAGTTTCCAATCAAATCATTGTGTCAAGGAACAAATTAAATTGATCCGTTGCTATTTGCTATTAAAATAACCATATCGCCTATTATTATTCTAATTAATAATTGCATTCGCTTTGAATATCATTATCTTATTCGCTATTTTCCAGAAAGGATTGGCGTTGGACAACATAATAATTAAGTACTTTCTCAGTTTGGTGCCGGAAAGAACTCCAGTAATATTCACTCTCGCAGTCCTCAGATACTATTTTTCCCCTTTTCTCTCCAAATATACTATCCCATGTTCATTTACAACATAAGTATTTAACTCATTCTTCTTGCTTTTAAAGTTGTATAAAGTATAAAAACTTTCAACTAATAACAACTCTTACGCTCTTTGACTGTTATTAGAGACACTTTTCAGGAAAATGTTGTGGTTTTAGAAAATTTGAGTTATCCGACAAAACAGTATACCTATGTTGTTTGATCGATCAGAAGTGTTACTGCAACGGGCTTGGAATTTAAAAACTCTTCGTTAGCGGATAATGAATATTTTGAACCATTGACATTTTCTACCGACAAAAGAAAATAAAAGAAAAACTACTCAAGACGCAAAAGAATAATCTAAGTTCACGTCAACAAAATCCGTCAATTTGCATGAATGAGCTATGTAAACATTACAGGATAATTTTCAAATCTGAGATTGGTGCTATGCGATTTATGTTGGATTCAAATTTGAGGAAATGATACCGAATAGTACATCAGGAGGTGGTATGACTGAAATTGCTGACTTGGTTAACATTTCGCTAACCAAGTTAGCGCGTCGAGACAGCATGTTGGTTCTAGTGAGGAAAAAGAGTTTTCAATAGGAACTTGATCAATTGTTTTACTATAAATATATTGGTTATAGAAAAAAAATTTCAAACTTAACCCATAAACAATATATTATGTTGAGTTATTAGATGAATTTTTTCAACTTTCCAATACGAACTGGGGCCATACTGATACGGCCAGTTTGACAAGTTGTTTTTATACCTAGAAGTAGATTTTGTGTCAGAAAAACAGTATAATGTTACAAAAAATTGTCTGAAAAGTTTACGACTTCAACATGAAAATGGCAGCACTTATGAATAAAAGTTGGTAAAATTCGTTTTTCATCTGTTGGCAGTTACTCACTAAAGTTTCAGCAAGTTATTATGTAACAGTCGTTTGAGTGAGTTGATGAAAGTGTTTTAAATAGCTCAATGGCTCGAGTATCGAGCTGTCATTAAATATCGTTTTCGAAAGGCAATACGCCCACGAAAATCAAAGATGAGTTGGATTCTGTGTATGAGGACTCTGACCCATCATTTACTATATTGAAATTTTGGAGAGCTGAATTCAAACGTATCCGTAAGAGTTCAAAAGATGATGGATGTTTGAGACTTCCAAAAACTGCAACTACCGACGAACATCGACAAAGTTCCCAAATGGTACTAGACGAACATCTGAATAATGTGAGAGAGACAGCAGAGGTTATGAACATGTTGAAATGACGTATTTGTGATATAATGAATTAACATTTAGGCATGAGAAAGCTGCGTTTGATTACGTTAGACCAAAAACATGTTCGAACGTGTTCAACTCTCTGTTGGCGTAGTTTAGGCGCAATAAATCTGAGTTTTGACACCGATTATTTACTGTAGAAAACTTGGATACACAATTATAAGCTCCAAACAAAAATATAGCTCAAACAATGGACTGCAAAGGGGGAACCTGCTCCAAAAAAAGAAAAAACTGTTTTCTCGGCTAGGAACGTGGTGGCGTCTGTTTTTTAGGATGTTCATGGAGTTATTTCAATCAATTATCATCAAAAAGAAAAAACCATTACAAGAGCATACTATGCATCATTACTTGACAAGCTGAAAGCAGAACTTGCAGAAAAATGGCCACATTTGCAGAAAAAAAAATCTGTTTCATCAAAACAACGCACCTCAGTGGTTGCCATGGCGAAAATCCGCAGATTATATTTACTTTTTACAGTTTTTCATTAATTAATATAGAAACTTATCAGTAGATTTCAACTCTCAAATAGTCGAAAAATAGTTCGAGAACCAGAACAGGAGAAAATAATAGACTTGACGTACACTTTTCCTTAGTGAGTTTTTCTTCACCTGCAGAGGATTGATTTGCAATATTCCACGGTCTAATTGTATTACCGTTTCGTTGTGGAAAATTCGGTAACTTTCGTGCAAATTTGCATGTAATAATAGTAATAAATTTATTCATTCATTTGAATAGTTTCACATAACATAATAATGTGCAAGTGTGTCTATAGAGCGAAATTTCTGTTCTTATGGTGATAGATGATAATATTTTAATAAAAGAGCTGTCTAATATCAAAAACTTTCGCTTCGTTGAACAGAGTTTCAGTTAAATAAAGAGGCGGTTTGAACAATATTGATTTCAGGAACTTGTTTTGGAGCACACCAACAGAGCGAAGGTGCATATTGTAGGTTTCTCCCCGACAAGCAATTCCGTAGCTCAAGGAACTCGTTACAAGTGCATAGTACAAAATTTTGAGGTAGAGTTCGTTAATATTTTTACCAAAAACATAAATTTGAAAAATATGCAACGCAACTTATTACAAATGTACTGAATATGAGCGTCCCATTTGAGATGTGAATCCATTTCTACTCTTAAGTATTTCACTTTAGTTTCGGGAAGTATTACACATTGATCAATTTTCAGTTATGAAAAACAAGGTTTGCTGGAATTATTCTCTAGATTCACTGTCAATAATCGATGTTCGAGCCAATTTTTAATCAAAACCAGATACGATTCAACTACATGTTCCAGTTGTTCCCAGCTATTTGCCTTGTAAAATGGCTGAATCATCTGCGTAGCCCAATATTTTACCTCTGCTCCTGATGGAATATAGTCCATTAACATATATGTCGAATAAAACTGGCCCCACAACCATGCCTTGAGGGACTCCTATAACAGTTTCTTGTGTATCACTAAAAATGTCATCAATTTTTATACACTGAAGTCTATGTGTCTATGTGTTGTATGACTGCTCATCAAAAAGGTTGGATCTACATTTCGTGAAAAATCATCTTAAACACCAGATGATTTTGATACATTACATCTAATGGGTACATTACACAACGATAGCCAGGAACATTTCAGAATGTGGAAAATTGAATTTTTTGTAGTAAATGGTAAACACAACTGAAGTTAGTTTTTGCTTCTCAAAACGAATATGAAAGTGTATTCAAAAACGGCTGATCCGATTCTATAAAATGAAGAAGTTTTTATTAGAGGTATCACAATACCCCTCTTTATATTGAAAAAAATTGGTAGCGCCCACAGATGACAAATGCAATTCCATTGTCTTCCTTATCCAAAACTAATAATATGAATATACATTGAATGCCCCTATACCTTGCCCCAACAAACCCTTGCGGGTTGCGGTGGTGAGTCGAATAGATTCACTCACTTTGGACCCAACCCTATACCTTCAAGGTGCTGAGATAACATGTCTCAACATTGCGTCTCTGGAGTTTCATAAAACACTATTTTGCAACTTTTCTAAGTATCATTTCAGAATAGACTTCTGACCTATATTTACTTCGAATGATACAATCATTCCTGATCAAAGTGAATTGCGTAAATATATTTCAAATTAAATTGTCCTCTATAACTAACGACTTCATTACTCGCCTATTCTTCAAGGGTATCATCCTCCCCAACTAAGACAATGAAATTGGCATTTCTGCAATGTAAAATCATCCCAGATAGAGCCATTGAGGGAAAATAACATGATTTAACTTGCATGTTGAGTGGAGTCGACCTCTGGGAGTACTTAGAAGGGTTGCTTGTAAGATTACTTTGATCTTCTGATAATCATCCTCATCTGAATGAGACATTATATGTAAATAAATGCGAGTCTGGTGAAATCAAAATTACGAGGAAAAGACATGCCCTCCAAAAGAAAATATTAGAACTACGAAACTCGAAAATCAGTTTACTTGCTTGTCAACTACATAAAAAAATTATCGGGGCCGTTGGTGTTTTTCTCATTCTGTAAGTAATATCAATAAAGAGACAATTGTATTTTTCAGTCCAATTGAATGGGTAGGGTGAAAATAATACTTCACAATTTACAAAACACTAACATTTGAACATTTGATACACTGTGTCATCTTCTGAGCGAGTTATAAAGTAACCTAGTATATATGTATATGATGTCATCTGATTAAATAATAAAAGTTGCATTGGTAGGTAGAGAGAGGTATCAAGGGGCATTTGGGAAATTATTGATGATTGGAGAATGTTGTTTTCATCAGCAACATGTTTTTTTATTTCTATAGATTCAAATATATTTGATCTCAGATTTTTTGGTCGAATGTGTAGATTTTTTATGAAGTTGTGAGTGTTTTTTATGAGATGATTGGCGTAGTTAGAATCTTGTTTATTCAATCTGTAACTTTGCAAATTATCTTAGAATCTTTGGATGAAACTGAGGTATGTCTGTCCTATATATAATGCATAGCAGTCATCGCACTTGAGCTTGTAGACCCTAGATTTTTTGAATTTGTCCCGTGCTGACGTAGAATTACACATAAATGGATGCAAATTATTATTACCCTTGAATGCCACATTTATGCCTTGTTTCTGAAAGAAACTAGATATTTTGTTTGTAGAATAACTGAGATATGTTAGACAAGCAAAAAGATGGTAATTATTTCCTTTGATTTTAGGGTAGATCGAATTAGAAGTTTTGTGGTTTGGTTTTTGTTTTAGTATTTTTTTACGATGAAGGCTTTATGATGAAGGCATTATTGACGGCAATTGGTTTGATTCTGTTAAATTCATTTTGGAAATTTGACTGGTTCTGCAGGATATTCATAAATCTCTCTATCATAGAGTGGTATGCTGCAAGTTTATAAGTGCATAAGTGCTGCAAGTTTATCTAGTAAAAAAATTACGATGTATTTTATATAGATTCAGGAGAATAGCAGACATATTTGAAACCAGACAGCTCAAAATTCTCTATCAAAGTTTGATAGAATCACACCAAAAATATGTAATAGTTGGATAGGTGAGAAGGTTCAAATAACCTATATAAAGCCACGTAAAGTAACGCAATACCCATTCCTAAGAACGATACTTTTCTAAAACAACAGATACGGGAGTGATGCTCTCCATGAAGAGTCTGAGATTTTCGATATCAGACAAATTTTCTTACTACGAGACAAAAAAATGATAATTTAGTACCTTTCGCTTCGAAATCAATAACCCAAAATGCTATCAGTATTTAGCACCAAAAGTATTTAATCTCCTTCCCGAAATAAATACTGCAAAACGAAACGTCAGCATTCAGATTGAAAAAAAATTCAAAACTATTTATAAAACAATCGCCGCGTTAATATATACGGTAAATAATTGAAAATTGAAAGTAATTTTAGGTATTCCTAATATTATCCTAAGTGCACTTAGTACCTGTAAATCGGTATATTCGAGTATTTTGAAATCCTAAAAGATCATATTTTTTATCTCGATATTAACATTCAACATTTTACATGTTCACACTTTTATATATATGAAAAAAAAACATTTGAAAGTCTTTTACCTTATTAACACTTAAAAAGTTCAGAATTAGTTATATTATCTAGATGCAGTATCTATAATTCGTAATTATATTACCTGCGATTACCTTAATGTGTATAAGCGTACATGTTATATGAGAGTGTCTGTATTTGTGTGAATATGTTGTATGGTAGTCTGCATATATCTACTTAATCCTAGTTAACAGTTCAAGTGGTAGAGTGAAACCTAGAATAATAATTATACTTATTTTGCTCTCATGGTGTATATGCCCACATACAAGCAGTACCCTGCTTCCGTGGTATTTTCTTGTTTATTTACAATTATGCTGCATTTGTTAAATTATACTCTGTAATTAATTTTCTTGTATGAATAAATATTATCATAATCATTATTATTAATAGAAATTGATTATAAATTGTTATATCTGTATGTGTGGGTTTGCGATGCATTGAAAAATTGTTTTTGTTGTTTGAGCAGCAGATATTCAAATCTAAGAAATTCAGTGGATTGTGATCGTCTTCCATTTTCATTATTTCACTGTGTGTGTATTTTTTGAATAGGTTAGTTATGGATTTTCATCAAGTATCCGCCAATTCCATCATATATCGCTCGTTAGAAGGTAATACACCGTTAATCCTTTTAAGAGGTTTTGTTCATACGGGAACAAAATCTGGTGAACAGAGAACCCCATTTCAACACATTTTTCCAAGCCACTATTCAAGACTGTAATACTTAATTTTCATTAGTTCAGACTTCCATTGTCTAATAATATATAAAATGATTTGAAATTCATAAAAGAACCAATACAAATTGAAAATTTAAAAGAATAGCTGAAGTAGCAATTATATTGAGCAAAAAACCTAAAATGAAATTACACTGAAATAAAATAAAGGTAAAAATTAGAACAACTAAACAAAAAAAAATTAGGAGATTCCAAACCGAGTTACTTACGACGTTTGGATTGTTGGTATCCACAATCGTCTTCATGCGATGAATGGACTAATTTCTCCGAGAGATGACTATTTATGGGTTATTCGAGTACTTTCACTTCACTTCCGCTTCAAAGGTTTAGCGTGAGATGTCCGTTTGGTGGGAGTTGGCCATTTTTCGCTTGATTATGGGTATTCATATGTTTCCTATCAGTACATTAGCTTGGCTGAATACATTGTTGGACAACATGTATGCGGCTTCTTTGAATTTCCCCCTAAACCAGTGTTCCTCGTTGTGTATGATCTCGATATTATGTTGATGTGTCCAAACATGCTCTGCTTTTCCTGATTTGCTGGTGTGTGTTTCTTGTGCTCGGCAATGCGAACTTTCAATGGCCTCTTAGTTTCTTCGATATAGGGTTTTCCGCACTCACAGGGTATCCCGTGAATGCAATTCTTGGAATCGCAGTCCGCGTTTGGTGGCCTGGTTTTCGTGAGATTGCTACGGATATTGTTTCTGGTTCTGAAGCAGGTTCTGATGTTGTACTCGGACCCAATTCTTCTTATTCTTTCCGATAATTCTCTGATGTAGGGAAGTGCAAGCACTGGTTGTGACGGCTTCTCTTCCTTGCGAGGCTCTTGCTGTCTTTTAGCCAAAGTCTATTCCACCATCGCTTTGGAGTATCCATTCCGTTGATCATTTTTGATGATGTTCCTTCTCGAGACCTTCCTTCGTATTACAGAGCCCGAAAGGAGAGTCTAATAGAGTCTTGGTGATTCCTTTTTCAGTCGATTGATTTTGGTTGGATTCGTGGTTCAGATCCTGTCCGGTGTGAGTGGATTTTCGGTATACAGATGTAATTTTACTTCAGGTTTTTTCGCTTAATAAAATTGTTACTACCTTTTTAATTTGAATTGGTTCTTTTAGGGATTTCAAATCATGGAAACAATGGAAGTCCAAACTAATGAAATTCATCATGAAACATTGTCAATCACCTTCAAACAAATGTGATACTTAACATGAATTTAATAACGATTTCATCAAGTGGAAATGTTGAAAATACTCTGCGTATTAACATAGCACCAGATAATCAATAGAGTTAGGAGTTATATATAAAAGAAACGTTTCCTCCGAGAACCTGAACTTCTTCATGCAACGATGATAATAATTAAACAATCTTCACAAACATGTTTTATTTATAGACGCGTTTCGCTAACACCATAGCCTCCTTGTAGCATAGCTTCCTAACGAGGAAGCTCAGACGAAACGCGTCTAGATAGGATAGGATAGGTGTTAATTTCAAAGGGTCTATGGTATGTACTTCAATTGTTCATGAATCATAGAAAATTCAAAATATTGAACATTGAATTCAAACGGGAATATAACTAGAAATTGGACTCACCTGAATGAGATCACCCAAATCTCCTCCACCTGCAGTGAATGTCAGAAAACAGATGAAGGGAATTTTATCTTCTTTCGGCCGATGGAGTTCTAAATCGTAAGTTCTTTCAGTGAAACCGTAATAAGTTCTATTGCATCCTGAAATAAGAAGAAAGCAATGATTACTTCTTTCTTTTTCGATGTGGGGTCAACATATAAGGTGAATCCACATCGATTATTTTGATCTTTACATTGAAAATAATATTCGTGGACAGTGCCTTCACATGCCAAATTCTATTCGAATAATTTGTATGTTTTTGACATAATTACTATTCACGATTTTTATCTGAAGTGTTGATATTTTGTTTATGAATGGAACTTAGTTCGAATACAATATAAACAATTTCGATGCAAATGGTATAAGATGAAAATACAGTTCACTGAAGAACAAACTGAAAGAGCTGAGATCCATTTTTATTGAGGATACACTACAAAAACACACTTTTGTCTATTTTCCACGTCAGTTTTATATTTGTTGACTAGTTTCGGTCATTACACTACACAAAAACAAAAAAATGTTTTTATAGTGTATCCTCAGTGAACATGAATTTCCACAAAATAAACAAATAGTCAATCAAAGAATATCCATTTTCATAATTATAATCATATGAATGATAATACTATTAATAGTACTCATCTTTATTTTCTAGAAAACAGCAAATGAATTGCGAATTGTGATTAAGTTCAACTGAATTGCATTTTACGTTTATTCACAATTTGGTGGGAAAATATCGTTCTAAAAACTGTGAATGTCGAACGAAACAGAGCCAAGTTTTGCACCGTCAATGATAGTATAACATGTTAGGTTAATATCTATCGATTACTCCACTGGAAACCACCAGTTGTTTCATAATTATAAATTTTCATTGATGTATGAATAGGTTTAAATTGGAGAAGATGAATTTCTTAGGAGAAACTAATTTTTGGGAAAAAGAGGTTTTAGCTTTCTACTTCTCCATCGTGATGAACAGAAATCTGGGAATCTTCTAATAAAAGTGAGGAAGCAGTTAGAAAAATTTCTCTATACAAATATTTATAGATCATGCAGAGGAGTAACTTTCAGACAAAAACTGGAAGAAGAAGCTGTCTTGAAATAGCTACTTTCGTATAAACATTGAATTACTTTCGAAATACATTCTTCAATATGAACACTGGATTATACAAAAACACTTTTCCGTATTCCACAATAGAGTAAATGAAAGAGGTAAAATTTCACTTACACGGAACACATTCATCCTCACTGGTAGACATCCGATTTTTCGGCGTAAGACACTTGCCTTATCAGGTCTTCTGTACCAAATCTAGATAACATAATGAGAACACTCAATTCATTCATAAAATTACGACTTCATGTCAAGGAATGAGTTTGATCTACTCATGTCATCGATGACAGTACGTAATCACATTCATTCGCTCATTTGATTAAAACCCAGCTACAGAAATCTTTTCAAATTGAAAGAGAGATTAATTTTTGGGAAAGAAAGGTTTTGGCTTTCTACTTTTCCATCTTGACATAAAAAATCTGGAAAGCTTCCAAAGAAAGAAAGGAAGCAATCAATAAAAAAACTATAAATATTATTCACTGGGAATGCGCTTGTATTTATAGTTTGATAAAGTAGAAGACTGATTTCTGATAGGATACTGAAGTCTGGATCTAGGAGTCTAACGGTCATTCCTGATATTGATATGTGAATGCACACATTAGTGGCTGTAATTATCTTGTGTAGGTACTCTGAAATGAATGCTGCAAGACCAAACAATGTAAGAATAGCTCGTTTTTACATTAAGAATGTGGTACGCATATGTAGCAAAATGTGGAAGTAGGCATAATACACTGATATGGCTGCTCACACATCGATGTTTATTTTTTTTTAAGACAAAATACAAGCACTACAAAAAATCCTTGAGGTGTTCTAAGAGCGGTGTCTGTGCAAAAGTAGTGATTCACATTGGATTTGAATCGCTAGATATTGAATCCATTTGGAAAAATATTCTCAGGAAGTTTAATCAACATAAACGTAGTTCTCTAAATGAATTTTCAAACAGTGAAGTTCGAGGTGTACTGAGTTGAACCTTAAAACGATGAGTAGCCACAGTCCGCTATATATTTCTGATATGTACCGCCCNATGCATCCAAATGTAGTGTCTGTGTTGGGATTGAACTCCAGTAATTTTCATTACAACACCAAAGGTTCCAAACAGTGCATCACATGTACTTGTATTAACAGTTTTTTCAGGTCAAAAACTAAACATGAAATGTGAGCTTGAATGTACATGTGTGAATGTACATTTCAGCTACCCGCCAGATCAATAAACATCAGTCTTTCATGATGAATTATGTTGGGGAGGCAGGGGTTGAAAGTCACATTTTCTGTCTTTTGTATTCTAAGTGTTAATGTTTATGAATTACCAATGATATTTTTATATAAACAGATAGTGTTTTTATCTCCAACATCGTCCGAAGAGAAAATATAACAATTCTTATGGAAAAGAAAAAGTGTGACATTTTACCGCTTGCCGGGATTGCCACAGTATCTGGGGCAGGTCACATACTTAATTGAGGTGTATGAAAAATTCGAATGAATATTTTCATTGGAAGTGGAATAATATACGTAATTCACTTACTGATCATTGTTAATTTAGAGGACACCTGAACCAAAAAGGGCTGTACAACGAAGGTAAATGCAAGTAAGGGACAGGGACAGCTCGTCATATCTGATGCGAAAGTGAGGCACTGTATATCAGGAGGCAAAGAACTCGAATTATGTCATACATCCAGCATAGGATCTGTAAAAACTACTACAGGAAACGGGATTGTTGAAATATGAGTCATGAAAAATATATGAGAAAAACGCAATAAGCCTATGAGGCTGCAGTGTCTTCTGCAGCCTTGGAAGAAATGGATAGCTCCTAAGTAGTATAAAAAACACAAAATGTGTATAGCTCAACCATCTTGATATCTGTGAAGTTTGATATAGATCTCCAAAGCTTCAATGCTCTATATAGAAAGTGAATCAATAGTTTTAGAAATTCTACTTTCCCACAAGCTGAAACTTATGGAAAAACATCCAAATTTTGATAACAAAAATATTCTCTGAAATAAACAATACCTACTGTCTTGAGCTTTGATAGGTGGGATATGTACATACGTGAAATACTATATGAAATATTCGATAAATCAAACATCGACTTTTTTTGGACAAGAGAGGTTCCTGAAACTACTGATTCAGCTGTCCGTTATTTTTTGACAATAAAATTTTTGAACATTAGCAACTTATGTTTATCTCAGTGATACATTTGTCTCTGAGTCATTGGTATAACGAATATGTGAATATTATTCAGTAGCCAGCACGATTACCAGATTGGAGAAAGATCATACACAATCATCAAACTGCAGTGGAAACCACACTAATCAGTGAGCATTTGAATCTTTTTTTTCCATGTGGAATGACTACGTCTATTTTCAGCTCTTATTGCTACTTATTTTTCCTCAAGAGGTCAGTGTTTGCATCTCTGTCTCCAAATAGCGACAATAGTAGTTTTTTTCCCAACAATTTTCAGCAGATAATATAACTTCATTTCAGATGACGAGCAGTGTATACTCTATCTTATTATATCCTTGTGAATTATAGTGAGTTTATTATAATTTTATCAAACTCCAGCAAGCCCACATTTATGAAATATCCATCCAGTACAACTCATATAAATACGAAATATCGAAACTCACGATTACTCCAGAAATGTTCAACTTTTCACAAAGTCGGCACTTTTGTTGACAGTTCCTATAATTCTATCTGAATAGAATGAATGGAAATATGAAATTCAGAATATAACTTATACCCTCGAAAACTGATTCACTAACGCTAAACTGAGGATTCAACCCATGAATCATGTCTTGAATATATCAAATTTGTAACCCAAATAAGTCGGAAAGTAATTTAAAACTTCTTTTCAGATGTTTACTGAATTTATTTCCCGTCCAAAGTTGAATTCATCATTTATTCTTGAAAGAGCTTAGTGTATTTCCTATTGGATAAAAGATTAACCTAGATTAACGAATAATTTATTTAGGTTATCCTCGTTCGTATTTTGTAAAGAAAAGTTATTTCAATTGAACAATGCTTGGTTTTAAGGAAGTGAAAAAAATTATCATTCATCGGAGTATAAATTCAGTTAGGAACAAAGTCAAAATTGGGTGAAATAGAATGAAGGATGAGTAGAGGAAAGAAATTGGAAATATAACCTCATATATTTACATGTTCAAATTAGGGATGTTACGGAGCTTCGACTCCGGTTCCGTTAAGTCGGAACTTTCGATTATTATTACACCTTCGGTTCTGACTTCGGCTCCGACACTTTTCCTCATATATTTACATGTTCAAATTGAAAGAGGGATATTTTCAGGAGAGATTGATTTTTGAGAAAGAGAAGTTTTGGCTTTCTACTTCTCCATATTTATACAAAAAATATGGTAATCTTCCAAAGCAAAGAAGGAAGCATTCAATTTTTAGTACGAATTTTCATTGTGTTAAGGTACCTAACTGTCGAATTCATTGGGTTGCCTGAATTATATTTTGAAGAAATTGAAACAATTCATAAAAGAAGTAACGACAAGACGTAATTCAAAATTGTTGTTACTGATGATGGTAGTTATTTCAAATGGAACTCTATAAAAATATCAAATCTGGTTTACCCTTGGATTGTGAATTTATTGCTTTATTGCTGTAAAAAAATACAGGTCCGTATTTAAAAAATTATGGTGGCCATATTGACACGAAACGTTTTATCAAATATTTATTATTACATCGTCATAGTACACTTCGAAAACAATAACATTTCCTGGTTCCATATTTTGATATTCTCTGAAATAACAATTCCATTCGAAAAAAACGAAAAACAGCATTTTTTGTTTTTCTCGTATAACTCGAGAAGGGCGAGAGTCCCTGTGAATTTTCTTCGACCATTGAATTGTTCCCGATGACAGTTACATTTTTTCCCATTTAATCGTCTTCACATCTGTTACGGTTTAGAATTTAGCAATGTTATCACATGATAAAAGAAACGGCTTGTATATATTCACCTGTCGAAACTATACAGACTTGAAGTTAACAAACTCTATCTTAATGCATCCAAATGTAGTGTCTTATAGTAGGAAAATGTCAGTCATCGAGTACAATTATCGAGTAGATACTATTTCAATGTCTCGCAGTAATTCAATTGAAGATCTTGGTGTATATTTTGATCAAAATTTGTCTCTTCACAGCCACTTTAGATCTAAAGTAAGTGGAACATTGAGAGCTGATGGCTTTTTAGTCGTTTCCTAAAGTTTATTCACTTCATATCTTATGGTATCTATCCTGATAGATATTCCATATGAATCTCTTACTATAACATTCAATATTGAAAGTTTTCAATAACGAAGATAACTTGCTGGAATATTTTTTCTATATGAATTACTGCACAACAATGTGGATGCTATGTAGGTGTTATCTCTTATAAATTTCTGTGCGTCTCATTTTAGGACTAGAAATACAAACACTTTTGACAGCCGACTAGCCAGCACCAATTTGTACCTCAAGTTACCTATCTTTGGCATTTGCAAAAATTTCAATTTATTATCAAATTTGTGTGACATCAATTTTGATTCCCTGCAATATATTGTTGATTGTCAGCATAGATTTGTAGCTCTGAGGAAAAAAATAATTAATCGCCAATAAACACTGAGTAGTGTGTTTTCTTTCCAAACGTTCGTGAAACTAAAACCCAGAAAAACTAAACCGGATACTCACTCGTGCAATACCTCGGTTCATCCGTCGAATCTCCACAATCGTTTTTATTGTTACAGTAGCGATTGAGTGGGATGCATCGTCCATTACCGCAGGTGAATTCCATCATCCTACATTTACCCTTTGGCGGTGGAGTACCTCCGGAAGAAATGCCTATCAGCAAACAAATGGCGACCGAGGTTGACACAGTGACAACCGCAGATGCTGACATTCTAGGCGGTGATTCTGGAAGGAAAAATTCAATTTGTTCAAGGATATTTTTCGTTCAGAAGGTGAGACGAGGGTTAGTCTGTCGGACAGGTATGAATTGGGTATTTTGCAAATCGTTTTGACTCTCACCCACACATAAAGAGTCGAAATAGTTCAAAGAACGAGATTTTGAAAAAGTTTATCTGTGATAAGTTGAAAATATTACAGACATTTCCGAAATTTATAATGGTTTTTTTTACCTTACACCTAGAGTGATTTGTTAACGTTGTCTTGTAAAGTGAATTCCCCAGATTTATATCACCACACATTATGAAACAAAATCCCCGTCACGTCTGTCTTTGCCTAAACGCGATAAACTCGAAAACTGCTGAAGGATTTCCATAATAGTTTTTACCAATGGACGGAATGATTCAAGAGTAAGGTTATGCGCATAATTTATTAATGTTTTCTGTGAATTGGTTGAAATGTGGCGACGTAATTCATGAGAAGTCTGTGCGGTGGTGCTAGCCGGAGAGCATTAACGAAAAACGATGCTTAATCTCTTGGAGATATAATAAAACAGTTCACCATACCGATTTTGATGTTTGAAATGATGGTCACATATAATGAGTTAATTGTTTACTAATTACAGTGTATACTATTTCATCCCTGTCTTCTCAGAAAAAGAAGAAAAAGGGGTGTCCGAAGGGAAAACCGAGGAAACTTGCTGATGACCCAGGTTCATTCAAGTGATTGGTATAAACTTATCTCTGATATTTCAATTTTATTTTTGTTGTCTTCCAGAATACAGATTCATGTTTTTTTTCTTTCATGAAACACAATAATGAACCAAGAACATAACAATATCTTGCAATGGAATTGTAATGGATGTATTCATAATTTTTCCCACCTGAAATTACTCTTAACAAAAATGTGCCCTTTCTGTAGGTGTCTCCAAGAGACCCATTTCAGAGCAGAAGAGAATTTCTCTCTCAGGGGTTACAATATATCCAGAAGAGATGTAATACCAAATATGAGAGCCCGAGGGGGAGTTGCCATTTTCATCAAGGAAAATATAACATCCACATTAATTTCAATTCAATCTAGACTACAAGTCATAGTAGTACAAATTATGTACCCTATAAAAATCACAATATGCAATATATATTTACCTGAATTCAATTGGAGTATAGATGACTTGAAATGTGTTGTCGACCAATTACCCCAACCTTTCATTCTTGTGGGTGATTTCAATTCACACAATCCTATATGAGGTTCTGAACGCCTAGACCATAGGGGAAGAATTATTAAAGAACTCATAGATGAATACAATCTTGTTCTGCTGAACAACGGAGAAGGAACATACTTGAATTCTAGATCTAAAACTTTCAGTCATCTGGACTTTATGCTGCCCTGGAATTGCCCACAACAACTGGAATGTCGTTTCAGAATACCAATTCACAGACCATGCCGCAATCCAAATACAATGCAGTACTAGGAATATTCCAATTTTCATTACAGAGAGGTGGCAAATAAAAAAAGCTGATTGTGAAAATTTTGGAAACAATTTAGAACAATTTCAATTGAGACACACAGTGAATGAATCAGTTGAAACAATAACAAATTCAATTATCTATGCAGCTAATTATAGCATTCCAAAATCAAGTGGTATGCTTAGAAAACCAAGAGTACCGTGGTGGAATGACGAAACCCACAATGCCATAAGAAATAAAAACCGAGCTTTATCGGAATTCAAAAGAAATCCTAGCACTGCGAATTTATCACGGAGTACCGTGGTGGAATGACGAAACCCACAATGCCATAAGAAATAAAAACCGAGCTTTATCGGAATTCAAAAGAAATCCTAGCACTGCGAATTTAATAAACTTCAAAAGTCTCAGAGCAAAAGCCCGTTACATTATATTGAAATCTAAAAATGAATGTTGGGAAAATTATGTTGGTACACTAAACGGGGAAACACCTCAGACAGAGTTATGTCAGAAAATCAGAAACATAGCCGATTATGAGTACATACCTGTACTCATAATCAACGATAATGAAATTCGAGATGGAATTAACATTGTCAATAAGCTAGCCCATCACTTTGAAAAAACAAGTAGTACAGATAATTACCCTTTGGAATTTCAAATTCAAAAAATGAATTAGAAAAAGAGTTGAATTTTTCGGAAGATATAGAGAGTGCCTATAATAAAGGGTTTCACACTATCTGAACTACAAAAAGCTTTGAAAGAAACGAATAATTCTTCACCTGGACTTGACCAAATTCACTATGATATGATAAAGAACCTACCCTTACAACAGAAACAACAAATTCTGCATCTTTTCAATAAAATCTGGTCAGAAGTTACTTATTCTGAATCCTGGCCAACATCTCTGATAATCCCTATACCTAAACAAGCTGTCTAAGCAAACTTTTCGAAAAAATGATAAACTACAGGTTAACCTGGTTTCTAGAAATCAACAACTGCCCTTCAAATCACCAAATGGGATTCAGAAAACATAGATCTACAATAGACCAACTTGTCCTTTTGGATACTGCGATAAGAGAGAGTTTTTTGCGCCGTCATCACTTGATAGCAGTTTCTTTCGATATTGAGAAAGCTTTTGACCTCACTTGGAGATATAACATTCTGAAGACACTACATGGATGGGGATTCAAAGGAAAACTACCAATACTCCTAAGCAGTTTCCTCGAAAAAATAAAAATATCACAATTAGAATTAACAATATACTTTCAGATAGAGAAACTCTACATGGAATCCCACAAGTGTCCTCTTTGAGTGTTACATTATTTTTAATTGCGATCAACACCCTATTGAAATCCATTGATGGAAGTATTGGGAGGAGCATTTAGGTGGATGATCTCACTATTTATTTTTCTGGTAGAGAGATGCAAGAAGTTGAAAGGAGAATACAAACAACCATAAATCAACCTACAAAAACAGCAACCTCCAGTGGTTTTCGATTTTCACCAACAAAAACACATTGCATTGACTTCTGCCGTTTAAGAACGAGACATGATGATCCAGAATTATATATGAATGGAACCCGTATAGAAGTCAAGAATACTATGAAAATACTGGGAATGATTTTTGATAATGAACTTTATTGGAAACCTCAAATAAAATACCTGACCGCCAGATGCAAAAGAGCACCTAATGTCATTAAATGTATCTCTAATATAAATTGGGGTGCCGATCGAAAAGTTATTCTTGAAACGTATAAATCTATGATACTGCCAAAATTAGAATACGGAAGCATTGTATATGGGTTGGCGTGTAAAAGTCGTTTGTATCAACTTGAAAAGATCCATAAAGAAGGACTTCGACTAGCAATAGGAGCATTCCGTACTAGCCCAAATCAAGCGATCTTCTGTGAGTCTAGCATCAGTTCATTAACCCACAGGAGAAGAAAACTCTTATTGAATTATGGAGTTGAAATATGGTCCCAACCAAGTCATCCCAATCTTCCGATCATTTACAATGAAGCACCAGCAAACAAATCAGTAGGAAAACGAGTAGAAGATGATTTAGATTCTTTAGATATTGAGATACCTCCAATTTTTCCTTTCTCCTTCGAAGAAATACCCCCTTGGATGCTAACTACGCCAAAATTTCATTTTGAATGTAATAGATTCATAAAAGAAAATACCAATCGAATTCAATTTCTCTAAATATTCCATGAGATCATGAACATGTATGAGAATAGTACCGTAATATATACTTATGGGTCAAAAACTACAGAAAGAGTTGAATNATCAGCTTTTTTTTACAATGGAGAAACTCACCAATGGACATTGAACACAATAGCATCGATATTCACAGCTGAATTATACGCCATTCTCCAAGCATTGAGATTTATCGAGACATTGGAAAGAGGAACTTACTTGATTCTATCTGATTCTTGTAGTTCACTCAAAGCTATACAAAATAGGTATAATACCGATTCTCTAATCCAGATCATATCAAATGTAATCCACATCCTCCAGAACTCTGGCAAAAAAAAATTTTTTTGGCTTCCTGGACACATAGGAATAGCCGGTAATTAACTCGCAGATACTGCTGCCCGTGATGCTACTGGACAAAATTATTTGAATGACATCCCAATTAGAACTGAAGACATAAAAACCTATATCAAAAATGAAATAAGAGACAAATGGAATCAAGAATGGAATGAGAGTAACCATGAAATTGAAAATAATAAAAAACAAAGTCGACGAGATAGTACCTTTTCCAGAGAACAGATTGCACTTACACGATTGAGAATTGGACATACTCATATTACATCTAGTTACCTTTTGTGTGGTTCCAGAACCCCAATATGCGACACCTGCGACGTACAACTTACTGTAGAACATCTACTCCTAGTGTGTCCGATATATTCCCAAGCTAGAAACAATTGCTCCCTTCCTGACACACTGCAACAATGTCTTAGAAATGAAAAAAATTGCTTGAAAATAATACAATTTCTGAATGAAACAGGTCTAATGAAAAAAGTGTAAATCACATGTGATTCCGGTCTGAAGAATACAAGGCTAATGACCTCTGTAGTCGATGCCTCAACTCAAAAAAAAACAACAATAAAAATTAATTGGCGCTCCGGGGCGACTGCATGGATTCCAGTAGCGCATTTGCTTTTTCAGCTGCAGGAAAACCCGGAAAAATCTGCATCACCACATCATCTAAAGATCTTGATCTGCCAATGTCCTCTCTCTCATGAAACAATTATTTTGGAAGATAATTTTCCAATATTAGGACTATAACTTGAACTATAAGTATAAGCATTATCGTATGTACTTTCTATTTTACTGACAGTAGTAAAAATAATTTTGTTGCGTAATTTTTCTGGATCAGAATATATCCAGAATAGTTTTCAACTACAGTAAATTTTTTTGTTTCAGTGAGACAGTGAATTAGATATATTTTCATAGATTTTTGATGAAACAATTTGTAGTTAGTATTTCTTCCTGAACTTGTTGGTTTAATATACCAATTTGTTATTAATGAATAATTTTTGTATCTAAGAAAAGAATGGTATTGCTATCTTCCAGTTCTATAGTGAATTGTAATTTGGGGTTATAACTGTTTACTTTTTTAAGTATTTCTTGTGATTTATCCTTCGGGACAACACAAACGACATCATCAATAAATTTTTTGAGAAACGGTACTTTGAAACTGAGTTGGGAAAGTACTTCATCATTCTATTGAAACAGGACACAAAATTAAATTTGATCAAGCAAAAGTTTTATATTCAGAAAAAAATATGTTCAAAAGGCTTTTTCACGAAATGGTCCTTATTAACAAAAATTCCAATAATATGAACAAAAAAAAAACAGATTTTTTTTTGAAGGTGATTGACAATGTGTCATGTAAGACCATCAGTCGCAAGTCATTATTTTGATGGCACCTTAGCGGCATCTTCAAGAGGCATAGCGGGTAGAAATATCTCAGAAACATTGTGATAGGATACTGAGTATTTATTTCTAATGAGTTTTTGATATTTTACTTTTTACGAAAAGCTACTTATCAATAGAGTGATTGTGAGTGTGTAAATTGATAAGAAGCTAGCGAATGTAATGATCTAAAACAGGTACTTGAAAAAAACTGATGCCTAGGCTTACTAAACATTCATTTTTACTTTTTTGCTGTTCTTTCAAAATGATAAAGTTTTCTATGAATATTCGCTTTTTCTATCCATTTCTTGTTGAAAAGAGAAGCGATCACTGAGAAAGCTGGAAAACCACGAACGTAGACGATCTAAAAAACCATAATAAGTTTAATTTGTAGACTTTCATGCCAGATACGGTCAAAAAACTTGAAAATACCAAGCCCAGCAACCGAGGACTTTCCTTTTCTCTCGATTGCATTATTTCAATTATGTCTCACATATGAAAAAAGGACATCTGACGATATTGTTGATAGTTCAAGACAATAAAGTATCCAACATTTTGAGGAATATATTGATTTACTGCTCTCTTGATGATTCTTGATAGAACTCAGCAATTTATCCCTAATTTTCAAGATGTGCAGTTCTCCATTCTCGTCTATTCATAATTACCATGTTTGCCATTATTAGCAAATTTGAGAAAAATTTTGGTGCTGAAATTTTTGCGTCACTGTTTGTAGGTGGTAGTCCACTCGCAACTTTCGTGAAACTGCGATATATCGTGGAAAAAGGAATATATCCGAGCCTTATCTCAACGACATATTCAGGAATACATATTGATGTACCATCAATTTATCTCCAGAAGTATTTCTCCCCTTCAGTATCCTTACTATATATGCATTTTTTTCGGTTCCCACTGTTGAACGAAACATCAATTCAGAAGTAAGCATTATTAGAACAGTGTCTCATAGAATAATGTCGACTCAAGTTTGTTTACTATGAAATTCATTAGGATTTTATTTTTGTAATGAGCTATTCCGTTTTATGTTTTGAGAAATATGTGAGGTACGAAAACAAATATTCACACGAAACATTATGTTTCATTCATCAGAGAATCAATAATCCGTATCTCTTTTCCGGACGACTGATCATAGTGAAATGGAAGTCTCTGCTATTGAATTATTGAATTTTCCATCACTAACTGAATCGGCGGTCGAACTGACAGAGTAATAATTGTATCTTTTGATCAAGTTATCAACGAACGAAATATAGTGTCGCTGTGCTAATAGCATTTCATATAACCACTTCCTGGATGAAATTAAATTCAATACAATGATTCAGTCAGTTTGTGAAAAATGTTAAAATAACTGAAAATGATCAAATAAAATTAAGTGAAACGACTGGTGTAGTGTCGAAGTAAGTATAAGTATCATTATTTCTAATATTATTAGAAAGGATTTTTGAATACCCAGAAAAACATTTCGTATAGCCAATACTGATAATTCGATAAATTAATGGCAGTTCAAACATAATGATGCTAGTAACCCCGGAAGACATCGGTGGTGAAACTGCATATTATGCTTGAAATTTCCAGTGAATCATCTTGACTTTCTGAAACTGGTATAAAGAATTCGAGATCATAGACAATGCCATGGCTCTCACCATAATCGTGAAGAATTCAAAACATTTCACAGTGACAAAGAACGATGAATTTATTATCGACAGTTTTTGAATTTTGCACGACGATAAAGTTTTAGTGCTTCATAACATTGCACAGATCCACGTAGGTCACAATGTAGTGAATTTATTCATGAAAACTATTATACTCCATCTACTCTACAGTCCAGATTTGATCAGCGAAGGATCACCGTTGAATTGCTTCAAGGCGTTTCATGGGGTTAGCTTAGATTTTCTATTTCTATTTCTCAGCCCGTCAGATGGCAAGCATCATTCAATGAGTGTAAAAGTTTTCGTTATTTTAGCCTATTAGAAAATTACCACCTTAGCTATGCATTATACAATTGATAAACGTATCTTTGAAAGCTAGACCAATATTAAATGAACAATTTCTTCAAATACGACAATATTCTCATTCGAAATACTTGATAATATACATGGTGGGCCGCGGAAGCAATATTTTTCAAGCCGATTGATTTTTGAAGAACCGAAATTTATTCTGATATATCTCAAAGATAATAATGTTTCAAAATTGGTAAAACTAGTGAAAAAGATGTATGGATGAGAGTACCTACTTCGAAAAAGAATTAGATTCGAGAGAACGATGCATTTTTTCATTACTTTTTCGAAAGCCCCCGTATTTTTTCCGTACCATTTTATATTAGTAGTTATTTCTGCGACTGAAAACAAATTGTCAAAAAATATGAACTTCCTTAAATCAGTGACAAACTGTTCATAACCTGATCAAAATAATTATATTGATTGAAAATGTGATCTGAACGAAATTTGAAATTATAAATTTTCGAGGCGAAAAGAAAATGAATATTTTAGTTATGACTTGTCTAATAGATTCGTTGACACCCGGTATTATCGGAAGCTACGAAGGTGGTCACAGAAGTACCCGACCTAACATATAGATGACGGTACTTGTTTATGAAATATCACTGTATTAGATAATACACAATCCGTAGAGCGTAAGTTTCGAGTTTGAAGACGCTGCGTTGTTTAGTGTTTGTTTGGCAGCTATCAGTAGCGAACGTTTTCGGTGAATTTGTGAAAATGGGGAAAATCGGCCATCGTTATGTGGTACAATACTTTTATTTAAAAGGCCTCAGCCCAACCAATATGAAAGCTGATCCAGGTTCTACTCTGGGTGAGTCTGCTCCTTCGTTTACAACAGTGAAATATTGGGTAACAGAGTTTAAACGAGGCCGTACGAGCTGCCAAGACGAGCATTGCAGTAGTCGACCAAATGAGATGACGACTCCAGAAACTGTGAAAAAATTCACGAAACGGTACTGATTGATCGTTGACTGAACGTGCGCGATTTAGCAGACCCGGTAGACATATCAAAAAGTGTGATACATCAAATATTATCTGAAAATTTGTACCTGAGAAAGCTGTATTCAAGATTGGTGTCACGTTTGCTCACACTCGAGCAAAAACAGTGTCGGGAAGATATTTCAGTTGAGTGTTTAGCGAATTTTCACAGCAACAAAGCAGAATTCTAGCGACCAAAGATGAAACATAGGTCTAACACTTTACACCCGTGACAAAACAATCAAAATAGTGGACTCAAAGAAGGCGAAGACCGGTTTTTTGGAATTCCCGTGAGATAATTTACATTGACTATCTTGAGTAGTATCTTAAGAATATTATGCGAACTTATTGCAACGTTTGAGTGAAGAAATCAATCAAAAACGGCCGCAGTTGGGTGAGAAAAAAGTGTTGTTTCATCAAGGCAATGCACCAGCTCACAAATCCATTATCGCAATCACCAAATTAACGAATTAAAATTTAAATTGCTACCTCATGCACCTTATTCACCAGATGTAGCCCTCTCGGATTATTCAATGTTCCCAAATTTGAAAAAATTTCTTGGTGGTCAAAGATTCACCAACGATTTTTCAACGTCGCTGGGAAAAGTGTCCAGAGAAAACACAAAATTTTTGTGTTTTCTTTGTTGGGCCGAGTACTTTTGGGACCACCTCGTATGTATAGATGCCATTCCGAAGCAGCAACAGAAAATAATTTCTAATTTCAGAGCAAAATTGCAGTTCAAGGTTCGAATATCTTATAGAATAATTACACTCGCAGAAAGTCTATACCAAAATTGTAAGAGCTTGTAAATTCAGATATGGTCAGAAATATCCGGAACATATCTGCCAAACTCAATTCAAAATCGAATCCAAATACCAAAATTATATTGAAAATGCTTGCCTAACTTCAAGCACTCAAAGAGTTGATCGAATAGATTAGAGGTATCCATCAATTTCAAGAAATTATCGAACTAACAATCAGACCATCATTTGTATTATACTGAAGATTAATAAAGATAATTGCTCTTCAGAATGAGCATTCCAAGCCGGTAGAAGTTATTTATGAATTTTTGGACCCTAGTCGTTTTTCATGAATGCTGACTCAATGTCAGTTTTGGGTAAACAAGTCCTTCCAGAGAATTGATTCACACTCCCAGAAAATGCACATACACACTGAACCTGCAGGAATAAATTGAAAATCAGGCAACTAGGTAACTTCCAACAGGAATCCTAAATGGAACTGTGATAGCCTTACTTTCGATAGAAAATAGTATATTGTCTTCCGCATTGTCTACACCAATGATGTTGAAATTAGAAGTGTACGAGACGGGCAGAAGTAGTACTGATTCGTTGAATACCTGATTTCGTAAATAATAGAAAGTAACGAGGGAAATTGAATTTACGGGAAGACTAAGATGATTAAGAAATGTTATGGTAGTCCTTATATGACACGAACCATCCAAATATGATGAAGTTGTTAGAGGATACTAGAATTTTCTAATCCTTCGCCTCATGTATTGAAAATGAGAGACTATGAAAAGGTTCCCACGACGTATCCGTTGATTCTTTCAGAAAAAAATAAGTAAACTTCCAACAATAATATAAATAATGAAGAGAAAAATATTGGCAGAGATCTTTAAGAAACAATTTACAAATCAGGTCATAGTTCTCTATGTCAAGAACAAGGTCAATGACTAATCATACCAATTTTTACTGGATCCAAGAAGTGATTCATGTATATAGAGTTTAGCTCTGTATGGTATCAGTAATGCCAAAGTTGGTTTGGATGAACTGGTTTGCAACAGCCTGAGGATTATTGAAATAACAAAGAGGAGGAGGAACTGTTATAAACTTGAATTCAACATAACATCAGAATGATTCAGAAACTTGAATATAATTCGATTGTGATTATGAATAGTTCCAATAATTTCATTCATATTAAGAAACTCAGAAAAATGCCTTTGGGCTAAAGGAAAGTCCAAGAAATTCAGAAAGTTTGTGACATTTTCATTTTTTCAATAGGGGCAAGAAGCGTACTGCTGCCCTGACTCATTGAGTAGGAATAAGAAGAAGATATGTGCGATTGGTAGGTCCAGTGGAATGAACTGTAATTGTAGTATCGCTGAAATTTCCAACTGAAGAAATTGCAGTTGAAGAAACAGTAAAATACTATGGAGTCATAATAGACAACAAGCTATGTTTTAAAATTCATGGCAACTATATAATCAAAACTATTGCATTCAAATTGAACTATGTTTACCTAGTATCACAACATTTAAACAGATGGGCATTGAGAACGCTATTAATTGTTTTAATACTTCCCCATATACATATATCAACTACAAAATCTACAAAATAGAGGGAAGCAAATACCAGTATCTTGTCATCCAACTGGATGAACTGGATGTCTGTTTCCAAATACTCTCTATTTTTGATATACGTGTTTAATTATGAAATTAAGATGGTGTCAGAACCTCCATTTTTTTTAATAGAATAATCTATAACTACCAGATTCATTCACATCAAACGAGAAACAGAAAAGCTCTTAATGAAATTCCATATTTTTCAATGGTCTAAATGTTTCTATTCAAGAGGCAACCTCTCTCAATACCTTTAAAACAAGTTTAAAACGTCATATTTTGAAGTAACCTGTATCTATTTTAGTACTGCCTGAACAACAGGAAGGAAAGACCATGGGAAACCCTTTGTCCCCCTACCTGGCAGACCTGTTCATGAGCAGATTCGAAATGGAAACCGAAGAAAAGTCGAAGTATATTCCTAGGATTTGGCTAAGGTATGTGGATGATATTTTCGCGATATTCGATTTCAAAAAATCCAATTTGAGGACTTTGTTTCTTTTTTCAATAACAGATGTCATCAATAAAATTGACGTATGAGTTAGAAAATAAGGGACAACTACCATTTCTTGACGTTTTGGTAATGAGGAGCCAATATGGACGGTTGGAATACGATATATTTAGAAAAGAAACAAGCACGTACGTTTGTGCTGTGGACAGCACAAACGTCTGGGTTGAATTTTTTAGTGCATCGTCTTTTGACTTTCCCTCTAACACATGATAGGTTCACAAAAAAGGACGTACAATACAGGAAATAGCAGCCACTAACGGTTTCTCGAGGGGTATTGTAGATGACATAATGAGGAAGAAGAATTTTAGATTTCGAGGTGTTAAAAATAACGATTTGGTGTTGGGAAAGAAACTCCAGTAATATTCACTGACTTTATGCTATTACTTTTTTTTTCAAGTTTTAGCTGGTATTAACCCAAGTTGAATATGTTTTGATTTTTTATGTGTTATATATTATAATTACATTCTGACGATCTGTATGGGACTGTATGTAATTAGCGTTTTTTGTGCTGAATGAAGAATCAATATAATATGGTTTGTGATATACAAGGGATATTCTTATAGGCTTTCTGGACTGTGTTGTAATAATTCTCTTGAAAAAGAGATATTTCAGGAGAAATGTATTTTCCTGGAGAAACTTTGACTATCTATCTCTCCAATGGAATGAGAGAATGAGAAACATTCGAAGGAACAGAAGACAATTAAAAATTGAATTTGAACTTTATAGAGAAATGTGTATGACTTATCAAAAAGTTTCTTTATGATACACATTCCCATTCGCAGAGTGGGCTATTTTCTCTATATCTATTCGCATAGACTCGCGTTTCAGTAGTTGTAAGATACATGATGAACTCGAGTGTATTACATGAATATTAATATTTCATTCGGGTCAGATTAATCATCATGACAATGAATCAATTTTCAATACTTTTCGAACGAAATATCACCTTCGTAACGAAGAAAGATTGAATTGGTCATGTTTGAATAGGTGGGAGCCACAATAAACCCTCACGGATTATAGTGGAGTGTCGAATAGACCACCTCACTTCAGACCTACCTACCTTCCCAGTCACACTCCGATAATCCAGAGAGAAAATTTAAATCACATCTTGATTAGGAAAAAAGTTTATTCTAGTCCATAAGAAAGGAGGAAATCACTATTCACACTACAAATTTGAGATTTACAATGAAACAAACACATTTACGACGAGTTTCAGGCTTTCATAACATGAATAGAGCGTTCTGCTTGGGGATAGGATTACAAGATGAAACTTTTACGGAACAAAAACTTTGGTAAGTCAACTGAAATGCCATTTTGAAATTAAAGAAGATAAAAGTATTAGGAAGCCTAGGCTTCTGGAGTTTCGGATGAAATATTTCTTCTCAACTCAGTACTTTCGTTAGCTTTTGCCTTCGACAAAAAAATCGGAGAATTCACACTGGACAAAGTGAAAGTTGATTGAAACGAACAATACTCTGACATTTCGACAGTTGCGAAGTTGCATAGAAAAGGATTTTCCAAATCGAACCAATTCATATAATGAAAGTATAACTGAGTGACCATGAATGAATTATTGATTAATCATTAACAACATATCAGTAGATGATCAATATTTTGATCCGGTCATCTGCACTTCATTACATCAACGAACTGTTTGACTGGATGCCTGTGATGTCTCATGAATAAAATATTCCACTGATCGCATCCGGAATCGAAAATCCCTAAGCCAAAGTCCATCAATAGATTTGGCGTAGACAGATCTTGAATTAAATTATTCACTATCCCGTGAGATATTTCCTTCTGAATTGGGAATAAAAATCGGTATGGGAAAAGTTGTTTTGAATCGGAGATGAAAGATAATTCACTCAAATGAGTATTATAAAAACAAAATCAATAAAAACAAAAACAACCCTGATAATATGTGAGAGAATAAAATGATATAGTAAATAAGAATGAAAATGAAAGAGATGATATTAACTTCATAAAAACTGAATACGAAAGTGTAACTAATGACATAGAGGCATCTTCAACAATATGTATATCAACACGGGAAAAAATCTATGATTCTGTGGAAAATATGAATCCGAAGTATATATTCCTGACACTCACCACGAATCGAAGTTTCAAATATAATTAGGGAACTCAAAAATAACAAATCACCCGAGATTTTCAACATTAAAAGTGAAACACTAAAACTAGTTGTATACATTATGTTGCGGAACCCATGTCACAAATTTTTAATCGAGTAATATAAATAGGGCACTTTCCGACTTGTCTCAAAATATCTATAGTTTACAATTATATCAAGGAAAAAAACCTGAAATGAAATAATAGTGAAATAAAATACGAGTAAAACTAGAACAATTGAACCAAAAAATAAAATTCATGAATTAAAACTGAAAATAAAAATAAAAAGATAAGAGATTCCAAGCCGAGTTACTTCACGACGTTTCGATTGTTAGTATCAACAATCGTCTTCGGGACTGATGAATCAGTCATCACCCGAAGACCATATCAGTCGCAAGTGATTATTTTGATGGCACCTTAGCGGCATCTTCAAGGGGCATAGCGGGTAGAAATATCTCAGAAACATTGTGATAGTGATACTGAGTATTTATTTCTAATGAGTTTTTGATATTTCACTTTTTCCGAAAAGCTACTTTTCAATAGAGTGATTGTGAGTGTGTAAATTGATAAGAAGCTAGCGAATGTAACGAAAAATAGAAGCGATCACTGAGAAAGCTAGAAAACCACGAACGTAGACGATCTAAAAACCATAATAAGTTTAATTTGTAGACTTTCATGCCAGATACGGTCAAAAAACTTGAAAATATCAAGCCCAGCAACCGAAGACTTTCCTTTTCTCTCGATTGTATTATTTCAATTATGTCTCACATATGAAAGAAGGACATTTGACGATATTGTTGATAGTTCAAGACAATAAAGTATCCAACATTTTGAGGAATATATTGATTTACTGCTCTCTTGATGATTCTTGATAGAACTCATTGTAAAATTGTAAAATATTGTAATATTCTTCAAGTGGCATATTATCGACGAAGGTTCTTGATGTTAATGATTTCTCGATTATCGCGTACCTTGATGTGTTGTCCATTGGTATACAAAAGACATTAAAACTAAATTTTTCTGGAAATCCGGCTTCTTTTGTGACGTGTGGATTTTCACTGGACCAATAATGACAATTTTTCCTATTGAAAATTCCTACTCCCGAAAATTTCCATTAAGCAGTCCAAATAATTTTATTTTAAAAAAAAATCTTTTCAAATGCATATCAATATTTCACAAAATTCAACTCTCTTGAGGGTCTTGGGTCTTCATTGCTTGAATTTTGGTGAATTTGTAATATCTAATGCATTTTATGTCTTCGCAAGATTCTTTGAAACGATGAATATTTTATACCCAAATCTTCTTCAGTACTTTTCATCGATGACTCAGGAAATGCGTGACAATATGCATTGATCTGGTTGTTTTCAGAAATAACGGGTCGAGACAAATTTCTTGCTGTTTTTTAAGTTGATGCAAAAGCTGCTGATAATTTTATCACACTGTCCAAAAATAATAACAGCTTCATATGAACTACGTTAAATAGTTTTGTTCTATCGTTTAAAAGGTATATGAAACTTCTAAAGTGACAAAAGTTTCAATTTTATTGGGAGAATGTCACAACGTTACTGTCAAATAGTAATCATGACCTGCTTACAAAATACAGAAAGGGAATACCATTCTGAAAGAAAGCAAATTTTAACAGCTGTATTGAATTAACGAATATTACGCTGAAGTGTGGAAAGACTCCAAGTAACGTCTAACTCCAATCCAAATTTCGGTACCATAGATATTAGTATTATTAGAGGTCATGATTTCTGAAGAGAAAAATTAAAATTATTTCATATTTCGAAAACGGTGACAGATAGGCATAGAGAAATATCAGAAAAAGTCGAGTAATTGTTGTAATTCAAAAAATAATAATTATATACAGGGTGTTCCATTAAAAAAATCAAAGTTGCTGCTATCTTCTGATGAAGAAAATATTTCAGTTGGGTAGAGAATGTCCAAGTATGCTCTTCATTGAATTTTCACAGTGATCAGGTGTCTGGTTCATTAGAAACATATAATGTGCCATCCACCGTGAATCAGCCTGTATTTTCCACCATGGCATCAACCGTTTTGAAAAAAGTAATGATAGATGCAGCAGTTGTCGCGTCATTTCCGAAAAGAACGTTCCAATAATGAAGTTGAAAAAAAACAGTGGTGTGGAACCTAAACTCTCTTTTTCGAATTGAAAGTGGTATATTTTTAGGAGAGATCAATTTTTGGGAAAGGAAGGCTTTGGCTATCTACTTGTTCATCTTAATACAGAAAAAATGTGAGAATCTTTCCAAGAAAGGAAGAAGGTAATTAATTGAAAAAAAAAACTCTTCACGAAAATGTATGGATCATGTAAAGAAGTAATTTATTTTTCTATTCAGTTTCTACTCCAAACATTCATCATAGGCTACATCATGAACAATCAATTTCTTTATCAGTGTAAAAATAATNAAAGTAGCTGTTTCAGGAGGACTTTCTTTCAGTTTGTGTCTGAAAGTTACTTCTTTGCATGATCTACACATCCATGTATAGAGTTACTTATTTTCAAATTGATTAATCCTTCCTTTCTTTGGAAGATTCTCTCATCCATTTTTTTTGTATCAGATGGAGTAGTAGAAAGCCAAAAACTTTCTTTCCCAAAAAATTAATCACTCCTAAAAATATAATCCTTTCAAATCAATTATGATCTGTTTTTCTGTTGATTATTTTTTTTACAAAAGACAACTTATTGATGAATTGTCGTATCTCTTTCGACAATTGTTTTTGAAGGAAAAACAATTGTCGCTCTTCAACTTTTTTTTAAAACTTGATACAAAGTTAGCAGGGTCACCTCTGTAAAGGTCGCAATAATACTCAAATATCGGAATTTTTGCTATTAATATTTGTCGAGTAATTGTTGTAACGCACTTCATGTTCATGTATGGATGAAAAACAATTGTCGCTCTTCAACTTTATATTTAAGTAGGTGGCTCTGCTAACTTGATATAAAGTTAGCAGGGTCAGCCCAGTATAGGTCTCAATAATACTCAAATATCGAAATTTTTGCTATTAATATTTGTCGAGTAATTGTCACAACTCACTTGATGTCAAAAAAATTATAAAAAATGTATTTTCTGCACATTATATTTCCACGTAACTCCATATCAAAAAACGATAAATTACATATTACATATACATCTACAATAACAAACGATGAGGTAAGTAAAACAAATGTAGGTACCCAACAAGAATTGTTTTGATACAATACATTAATTCATTCTTTTAATTCAAAAGATGAGTATGTGTTTTTATGTATCTGGTGGGCAAAATAATGTACCTAACAAGGTTCTAAGATTATTGAATTCCACAGACCATACAAAAAATTGTCCAAAGAGATAAGGGCTGTTTCTTTACGAACTTTTCGTTTTGGACGAATAATAACTTAAGTGGAATAGTGAATAATAATCACAATAATTTCTATTTGATCATCGTTTACTATAACGCTCCCGATATATTACAAAACATATTAAAGATAATTTTTACCATGGTACGCCACCCAAAACTAAACATGATACTTTTTTTTTGTTTAATGCCAAACAATTCAATTATATTACCAATCATAACAATAGGATCTTAGATTTATATTTTGCAAATGTTGATGATGTGAAAGTAAAGCATTGCACTGCACCGCTGCACCATCCCGCTTTGGAAATAAATTCAGAAATTCCTGATATTGTTCTCGCAGGTAAAATATCTCATTGAAGTAAGCTCTTCCGGAAGGCTAACTATAACATCATAACCGAGAAAATTGGAAATATAGACTGGTATTCTTTCTTAAATAACGCTAATGTTGATGTCATGGTTGGCCTTTTTCATAAAGAAATCAATGAAATTATTACGAGACACGTACAATCTATGATGATAAACAAGAATTATCCAATCTAAACTACACAAAAAACGGAAAACATACAAAAACGAAGAAGATTACTTGAACTTTTCAATCTTGCGTAAATAGATTAAAAAACATATCAATTCAGATTACTCCGAATACATTAATAATCTAGAAAATGATATCTCGACGAATGTGAAAAAATTCTGGTCATATATTTCCAACAGAAAAAATAAACAAAGAATACCATTGAGTATGTCACTGAATGGACAAAAACTCGAAAATTCTCAGGATATCTGCAACGACTTCTCTGAATGTTTCATTA
>NW_019291517.1:41508-78986 GCF_000500325.1 Leptinotarsa decemlineata | reverse complement strand
TTATTCAAGAAACAACCAAATTTTTGGAAGTTTGTGAAATTATTTGTGTCTTTATTATTTTCTGAAATTTTCGAAACGTAAGTATTTCTATTAATTAAAAGCGAACCCATCTCAATGTAAATATTAACATACACAAAGTTTTAAAATATTTGGCTATATTTTGATTTATTTCGGAAGCAAGTGTTGAAAGGTAAAGTACCTAATTCAAAAAAAACTATAGAATCAAAAGTAGTCGAATCGGGTCAAGGAAAACAAAGTAATTATGACTACTATAGACAGTTGACATTTTTTTAAAGGACAAAACACAAGCACTTATAGCGATGCCTATGCGAAAGTAGCGATTCAAATTGGATTTGATTAAATCCATTTGGAAAAGTTCGAAGTTCGAGGTGTACTGAGTTGAACCTCAAAACGATAAGCAGCCACAGTCCGTCGCGTATTTCTGATTTGTACCGCTTTTAGTGGAATCAAATGTGCCAAGTCACTTGAACACCTCCGGTGAAAGTATCTATAGAAGAGAGGCAAATCTCCAACCTTTCTTCTCTGTTTCTTTTGGTGTCAACGGCATCGACTACAATGACAATTAGTTTTGTGTTCGGAGCAACCTGTTAATAACGCTCTAATAAAAAACTACGGAGAATCAGCAATTTTAATGTTATTAGACCAGTGAGACTGAATTTGTGAGGTCTCACTATGAACGTTGAAACAATTCAGTGATATAAAAATTTCCGATAGGGTGAAAACGTATTACCTTCTCAAATGACCTATCAATTTTTAAATAGTGGAGACGGAAGTGGGTATAAAGAAGGAAGAAAGGAGTAAATCAACTTGCGAATCATTTATTGATGAAAATTATGGAAAAGAGAGCATCGGTCAAATATAACGACGGACAGTTACTATTTTGACCAATCTACAAAAGTTGATTTACTTAAAAAAGAAAATAAGTTACATAAAAATGAAGAATTTTCTCACTACGATGATATCCTCATTTTCTTATTCAACTGAAAAATTTCTAAAGTAGCTAAGGAAAGGCTTCAAAATTCCAATTCAACACACTTAACTAATACAATTGAAACTTGGTAAAATTATGTTTAAATCCGCAAAATCCCGATGTTCTTTTCGTGTCTGGTTCAAAACCAAAAAAAAATCTCATTTTCTTATTCAACTGAAAAATTTTATTTCCTCTAGTATGCATACCATCGTTGACAGTTCTAAAGTAGCTAAGGAAAGACTTCAAAATTCCAATTCAACACACTAAACTAATACAATTGGAACTTGGTAAAATTATGTTCAATTCCGCAAAATCCCGATGTTCTTTTCGTGTCTGGTTCAAAACCAAAAAAAAAAGATGAAACGTTTTCTTTTTGAAGGCCGGAAATGTCGAATGACATAAACTGACATGAAAGACAGATGAATCATTTTGAAAAAACGATATGTCACAAATAAACTTTGTGAATGTGGAAGTTTTATTTTATTGAATTGCCGATTTCAGCAGACTCGTTTTACTTCTTGGCATATACAAGGTCATATAACATTATAAAACGAAATGAAATGATTTTGTTATATTGTAAATAAACTATAAACTGTGTAAAATTTTATAGACGTTTCCTTTCTGCATTATGAAATCTTCTGGGGGTTTGCTAAAAATTAAACCATTTCACAAGTATTTGAGGTAGTGATTTTGAAACCGTAACAAAAGTTAATCTGTTTTCAAAATGGATATTTCAACAAAGAAATGAGATGGGAAATCACAAAAAGTATAAGTTCATAATCGATATGAAAATTTTTGGTTCAACCTTTGAAAAGGTGAAGCGAAGATTAATAAATCAGCTGTATTTTCATTATTTTTTTTCACAGAATATATTGTGGCATAGAATTTACTATTTAAAGAAGAAATAGGTAAACAGGCTGACAGCTCATATTTATCTAATTTAACTGAGAGCATCAAGTGTGTTAAATTGGCAGAAGTGACAGTTTTTATAAAAGTAGAGGTAAAGTTACGCATGACTCATATATACATACATACTTCCCAGATAATAGATGTTAGAATCCCGATAGTTACAACAATAATGTTATATGCTCGTCGAAATGTGATCACTGCAATTCACACTCTTGTCAGCCATGTGATGTATCAGAATCAATCCACCTTCAAATAGATATATTCTTGTGAGAAAAATATCTAGTCAAAGGCGGATTCGAACTCGAGACCTTTCGGTCGCGAGCCAAACACACTATGACTCTGCCAATTAACCGCTATGTCCGTTATTTTTATCATATTCATGGTTTTTCTTACCCTTTTTATTTCCATTTTCACAATTTCTCTGACTGAATGAAAAAACGCCAATTGTATGAATTTTAGTAACGAATGAGATACTTTTTCGGAAAAATAAGAAAAATGTAATGAAAACTTTTATTTGCATATTACAGATATGGTGTGAAACGTCTACGATAGAGGATTTGAAGGATCAGATCGAATACGATGAACACTGTCCTAACTCTATTCGTGTACTTGGAACTCTACAAAATTCCGAAGAATTTTCTAAAACATTCCATTGTCCGGAGGGAAGCTTCATGAATCCAAAGAAGAAATGTAAAATATGGTGATTTTCCTACCAGTAGCTGTTATCTGTCAGAATGAAATTTTGTCTCGAAACAGTCTAGTCCAAAAGACACGATTCTAAAGGATTAAGTTTAGTTGTGAAAAATACAAAAAATGTTTGGACATTTAGTGTTCAAACAGTGCGACTATATCAATCTGGCAATAATTTTTCAAAAATCCTCCATAAATAATAGACATTATAACTTCAATCTGTTCATGGACTGATTAATACAAATATTCGTTTTATCCCACCATATTTTTGAATAACTTCATAACACTACTGGCTATAAATCAAATCATCTAAAAGAACAATTCGTTCAAGCCAGACTCAACTCTCTACACTGTAGGTTGATGGACTGACACCTATCACAAAACAACTACTCCCCTGGCTAATACTATGAAGGGCGTTGGATTATATCCGACAGGTGTCAGTGGAGGATTCTTCACTGAAATTATGCCTGCATATGCTGTTGGCAATACAACTGCCGCAATAAATTTTCAATTATTGGAACACACTTGCAGCACACCGGTTTCGGGCTGTTTGGCCACTCGTCAGTGCAAGGTAATCAACATAAAGTGGATGGTTTAGATGATATGATTTATGCGAGTATGCCCAATGACTATATGTGAAGTTTTTTCTTTATACGAGGAATTGGGCAAATTTCGGATATGCGGTTGGTTAGCTCGTTCACAGGCAGATGGAGCGATGACAAATATGTTGTTTGTTGTCCGCTTCAGCACAGTTCGAGGAATGATACTTCGAAGGAATTCGATTCTCAGTTATCGGAAATCATCGACTTCATGTTGATGATAGACACTACCTTGCACTGACGAGTGGCCAAACAGCCCGAAACCGGTCTGACAGTGTGTTCCAATAACTGAAAATCTATTGCGGCAATTGTATCGCCAACAGCATATGCAGGAATAACTTCAGTAAAGAATCCTGCACTGACACCTGTTGGATATAGTTCAACGCCCTTCGTGGTATTAGCCAGGGGAGTAGTTGTTTTCTGATAGGTGTCAATCCATTAATCTAGAGTGTAGGAAGTTGAGACTGGCCTGAAAAAATTGTTCCTTTAGATGATACAACTTTTTTGATTTTGTACAAATAAGAACTGTTTCGAGATTTGTTTTGTTTTTTGGATTCCAACAAATCCGTCCAAACTGACGTTTCTACAGTTTTCATTATTGAATTGTTCAGTATTTTCTACTATTCGTGTGTTGTTCAAATGTGTGATATCAAATAGCTTTAATGTTGTTGATACTTTCCTAATAAATTATTGAATTAACTATGTAATTATTCAATGTAAACTGCTCAGGATTCGATGAAGTCGACAAAGGCCGCCTTTGATAAGTGCCTGGGTGGCTGATTGGTGTCCAACCACTGTCTTAAACGTCTCCTGTTGTCGCAGAGAATCCACTTTTCGTCACACATGACGATACGATTCAAAGGGGATCGTTTTGGTTGCCCAAAGGCAAAAAAGGACAATTAAGTATATAACACAAAAAATTACTAATCGTGCAGTGTAGCAATACTAACACAAAGATTATAGTATTATTGAAAGTGATTGTTACACGATACCAAGGCATTCAGAAATTATAAATATTCATGATTTCTAATCGAAATTTTTTTATATCGGACTTCACAAACCGTACCGCTTGTATATTAAATCTGAGAATAAATCACAAATTTTTTCATCTGATTTTATGAAGGAAAGTTCATTACTTTTGAAATTAACATTCATCATTGTTATGAATTAGTTCATTTGAAATAATGTATGTTTGAAGGTGATTGGACAATGTTTCATGATGAATTTCACTAGTTCGGACTTCCATTGTCTACTATATAAAATGATTTGAAATCCCTGAAACAACTAAAAAAGAAGAATTGAAAATGAATAGCTGTGATAATGAAGAAACCGAATGACTAGTTATGGCATTTTAAGGACGCAAATATAATGGACCTGCGAAGTGTTGATCAGTTTACCGATGTTTCAAAGTGTTTAACGAACTGGTTCACCTATTCGCGCGTGCATCCTATCGATATGCAGAAGCTATCTTGATACGGAGGGCAAATTGTATGGAATCATCTTACTTTTCAATCATTTACAATGGCGATGCATAGACAATAAAAATGACCCCGGTAAAAAATTAGTCCTAACATTTAACATTGTTGTCGTTAGCTCTCAGTTCAATTTGTATATGAGTTACCTTCAATTGAAAATTGTTATACGATAGTACAAAATCCAAAATCGATAAGTACACATCACGACCCAGTAAAATAAATATTTATTGAGATATGGAGCTACAAAAACACAAGACATCAAAACGGGCAAAACTTTTGAAACAACCTAATGCATTGACAATTCTTCTTCTAAAGTCTCACAATGAATCACTTTGTTTTCATGTGTCCCTATGAAAAGTCCAACGTATTTAAGTCAGGAGGCCGAGAACGCCACTTTGTGTGACAAAATACAAGTATTTCGTATTTCAGAACAAATTTCATTAAATTCTAGTCAACATAAATTCGATCTAAGGACATACACTTTTACGGCCGGAGACATGAAGTACCAAACATTTCATCTGCTACTCCGACATACATCATCAGTGACTGCGAGGATGAATATTGTATCTTGAAATGATAGATATAGGTAAGGATTGGGTCTAAAACTTGAAATTTAAGTTTGATCAATTCATTTGCAATCATCATAATAAATTATCTAGGAATGAGTGACTCATTTCGTAATTCCCTGAAACAAAAATGTTAGGCGAAAGCATAAATTGGTGAACAGGATATCCAATTATTCTTAATAGGGATAAACTACATATATCCCAATCGAAATATAAAGTGATAAAGCCATATTGTAAAAAGTAGCAAAATAGTGTGAAAACTAAAATGAAACCGAGGAAATATTTTTTCAAGACCCATCTATACGCTTCCATTTTTTTCAATTCGAGTGGATCTTTATTTTTTTGTGAACGAAGGTACCCATATATTTTTTTCGATTCATTAAAATGTCTAGAATATACGGTCTCAAAATTGATTTAACATTTGTTTATTGATAGATTCAATGCTTTTCACTGGAGTTTTATTCCAACACCAAATCGTTATTTTAACACCTCACACGTGTTTCGATCACCAAGTGATCATCTTCAAGGCGATTATATTAATAAAGATCATTTTAATCTTTCTCTTGGAAATGATCACTTGGTGATCAAATCTGTTTAAAAATACGAACGACAACTCTCAGAAGTTCAGAAACTTGTGCGAGCTAAGGACTAACGAGGTCTTACCTTTCGACGTGTGATTTCTAACATGTGTGAGGTGTTAAAATAACGGTTGGATGTTGGGAAAAAACTCCAGTAATATTCATTACTACACCAAAGGTTCCAGTGCATCACAAATAGGTGCAATGATGTTTCCTGCATAGATACACATAGATGTTACTATGTGTCCAAAAAATTCCGGGTCTGTTGAATATTTCCTGCAGTTAGATATTTTTGTAAGGTCAAGAACGTGAATAATTCTCAAAATCGACCATAAAGGATGTTTGAAAGTCAAATGTTTCATGAGAATTTCTACATAGACAATTTACCTAAGGATGAATCTGAAGATAAAAGTTGTTTAGTTGAATTATATGTTTCTCCCACCACGCATTAACGTGATGGGAAGATCATCATGAAAAATGAGAAATAAAACTTTCTGTGTGTTGCATTTGTAACTAACGTTACTGCAGTTTTGTCCAATAAGAACATATTCAAACTAACACAATAAAACTTGTATACATTTGAAAATGACCCTATATAACGAAACTGCAGTAACGTTAGTAAATACAAATGATTAAAAAACATAGAAATTTTCATTTCTCATTTTTCATCATATGTTTTTCTTCAAACTCTTCTGATTGTAGCTTCTCTGAAAACTTTTTTTTTGAATATTCATCAAAGTAAAACGTTATGGATAGGAATAGGAATATGGTAACTTAGAAAATATCTTAGCCACCTAATGTTATTCAAGAAACAACCAAATTTTTGGAAGTTTGTGAAATTATTTGTGTCTTTATTATTTTCTGAAATTTTCGAAACGTAAGTATTTCTATTAATTAAAAGCGAACTCATCTCAATGTAAATATCAACAAACACAAAGTTTCAAAATATTTGGCTATATTTAGATTTAGTTCGGAAACAACTGTTGGAAGGTAAAGTAGTTGAATCGGGCCAAGGAAAACAAATGAAGTGATTATGACTACTATAGACAGTTGAGATTTGAGGACAGAACACAAGCACTACAAAAAATCCTTGAGGGCTCTTATAGCGATGCCTGTGCGAAAGTAGCGATTCAAATTGGATTTGATTAAATCCATTTGGAAAAACGTTTTCAGGAAGTTTATTTCACATAAACGCAGTTCTCCAGTTGAAAGTTCTTAAACAGTGAAGTTCGAGGTGTACTGAGTTGAACCTCAAAACGATGAGCAGCCACAGTCCGTCGCGTATTTCTGAATTGTACCGCTTTTAGTGGAATCAAATGTGCCAAGTCACTTGAACACCTCCGGTGAAAGTATCTATAGAAGAGAGGCAAATCTCCAACCTTTCTTCGATTTTCCAGGCTATCAAGGTTGCACGTGATGTTCGCGTCTCCAATCAGGCGGATTATTCTTTTCTGAATGGAGTCCAGCAACTTCAGGGAATGTTTGAGGGCAGAACTCCATACATGAGAACAATACTCCAAAAAAGTTGTGATCTGAGCTTTATGAACCATTCAAAGTTGCTGAGGTGTGTATAGTTGTTCGGAACAGTGTTCCAAGATTTTCAGAAGCAGCCTTTGCAACTCCAGCGATATAATTGTGCCCCAATAAACTTATTGAAGCAGAAAGCGGAATTGTCTGACCCGACATTATTTTATCCGGTTCGGAGGCATCTATCTTCTTGGAGAAAACCAATTCGATTTTAAAGTGAAAACTGAAAGTATTTTTCTATCAAAAAACCAAAAAAAATCAGGATACTTTTGGGAAACTATCAAGTACTTGAATTTGCAAACAAAAACAGGAAGAATTTCCAACTGTACTTGAAAATGTTAATACCTTCAATAATCATTATATTATGACAAATCTATTTTCCGGGTTTTTTGGTTGTGGTCTGGCAGAAACTACAATGTTGGAATTTGTCTCCGGTTTTATATCATCAATGGTGGGTGTGGCCTCTTTTCTCTTGTGTGGTATAAATGACCTTGTTTGTGTACAGGCGAGGACAGGTAGCCAGATTTTACTAATGTTCATTACTTCTTCCTTTCTATTGAAATCATCCCTGTGTTTCTGAATTTATATTCCCCCTCTGTATATTCTTGAATAGTGATTCTGAGTTTTATCTAGTATCTGTGTATCTTTGAATGATATAATGTGGGTGCCTTCTCTGTTGAGAGTATGTTCATCTACAGCTAATTTGTAGGTTTACCCGAGTCCAAAATTTCTCTTGTGTTCAGTACCTATACTTCTTTTCGAGTTTCCAATGTAGACCGACCTGCAGCTACAAAAATTTGGCATAAATATTAGTTACGCCAGTTGAATTGGCTTAGGAAGTTTGCAACCGAGTCAGATAGTATCCATCAAAAATATAAATTGAAAAAGAAAAGTTTAGAATTGAAACTAACAAACGAAAAACAAAGTTTCTTCGAAAAAATACTCACAAATTCACACAACACATCAAAGGATGTTTGGAAATTTGTTAATAATAATATCAACAGACACAAAATCAACCGCAAACCTATTACGTTATATAGAACTGGGTACACCGCAAGGAAGTATCCTAGGCCCGCTACTATTCATCTTGTATGTCAATGATCTGCCTTTACACATAAGTACGGGAGAGACATTCATGTATGCAGATGATACCTCAATAGTGGTGCATGGCAAAACGCCAGAAGAAGCAAATAACAGGGCCCTTACAGTCATACATGAATTTCATGAATGGTGCCAAAGAAATCAACTTTCAATCAATATTAGTAAGACAACATGCATTGAGATCACTGGAATGCATAAAAACCAATCAGACTACAATATATTAATAAACAATATCACGATGAGCATGTGTGAAGATGTAAAATTTTTGGGCACATTCATCGACTCCAAAATGCACTGGGACCGGCACATTGACTTTATCTGCAAAAAACTCAGTAGCCAGTGCTTTGCGATTAAGCAACTGAAGAGATCCTTGAACATGAAATCTCTACTAAATGTATACTATGCATTAGTTCACTCAACTCTGAACTACAACATTATGTCATGGGGAAATAGCACAGAGATGAAAAGACCTTTTGTAATACAAAAAAGGATAATTCGTGTAATATTTGATCTTTTCTATAACGAATCATGCCGAGATACTTTCATTCGGAACAACATCCCTACTTTAACTAGTATATATCTCATGAAAATCTTAATGTATGTCAAAACAAACATCAGTTACTTTGAGAAAGTAGGAGATATTTCAAAGTATACCACTAGAAATTATAAAAATTTGCGACTGGGCATGGTTAATCACGCATTCTTTAAAAAAACTGGAATCTACAGATGATGTTCTTATTTCAACTTGCTTCCTCACAATATCAAATATGTCTATGGAAGATGTGTTTAGTATATATACCTTATACATTTGACATCTCATTTTATTTATTTCTGACTTACCTAATCCATGTAATAGTGGCAATGAAGAAGAAAATAAATATCTATCTATCTATCTATCTACAAATTCCACTCATATTATCTCATTCGAAGATACACAAATATTCGATAAAACTCAGAATTGCTATGAAAGAGGGAGGCAATAGGAATTCAGAAACACAGGGTTAATTTCAATAGAAAGGAAAAGGCAATGAATATCAGTAAAATCTGGCACACGTCTACTAATGATGATATTAAACCGGAGATAAATTCCAACATTGCGAATTCTGCGTTGAGAACAACTTTGACGGTTAGTTAGGTTAGGTTAGGTCCAAAATGAGTAGGTGTATTCGACCCTCCACTGCAACCCGCAAGGGTTTATTGTGGCTCACACTTTGACGTTTACCTTAACGCCTTCGATAATGTTTACCGCAGTAGAAGACGAAAGGTCAGGCATAAAAGCCTACCACGAATAACCTTCACACAGTTAGTTCCGGCTGTGAAAGTTCACACTCTTTGATCAATCATTACGAGTATATCAAATACATACTTTCTCTCAACCACCAACATGAAAATCTTCCGAAAAATTCTGATGAAGTGAAATTACTTAACCAAATCGAAAGTATAAAACTTTTCAACTTTTTCAACTTCTATTGTGAACTTCTGCTTATTGAATAGTGTATTTTCATCGGCATACATAATGGTTTCCAACCCAAAAAGATTCAAAGATCTCCACCCATTCAATATAATACCTTGTTAAAAGTAAGAAAAGAAGTGAATAGTCAACTGAGAAAGTACTCACAATTTCAAAAAAATCCTGCCTACATCGCAATCTGGATTTGAAAGTTTTGGATAATTACAACAGCAGTTTTTCTTGACTATTCCAGAGTGTTTGATACCATAGATTATAAATTAATTTTTAGAATACTACAGCTTATTATTTCATCTAATGAAGTGACTGCGTTTTTGAAATTGTTCCTCATAAACAGATTTCAAAAAAGTTATAATGTATGATGCGATGTAGGATGATTTGGGGTTGTCAGGAGGAGTAAACCTAGGGTCCATTCTTGGGCCCTTGTTTATCATTTCAGTTTATCATTCATACCACACTCCCACTAAAAAACTGAGTACTCATAAACATGAAAGCCTCGCTGGTCCAAAATTATACAACAGCTCACCAAGCAAACTAAAAGATTGCAAATATTTTACTAGATTCAAAGCAGAATATACTCAAACATTCAGCTTGTTAAATCTAGGAAGTGACTTGTAACATATCACCACTTGCTTACACTACTGACAGAGAACAGAGACATGATAGAAAAGAATGAAATATTCCATGCGACTTGGTGCGCCTATTTGGGTTTTAGAGTGGCCTGAGAGTCCTCGCCGCAAGTAGCAATAAGGGTTGATGGTTTTTCAATTGATGGTCAATTATTATTTTAGAATGATAATGCGGTATTTACGTAATTGAATTTGAATAAGTTTGTTTTTCAGCAGTCTGTATTGCATTTGAGTTTATTAAGGAAAGGTAGAAAGACTTATTCTGAAAATGTTATTTATTTGGGTTGAAGACTAAATTTCAGAATGAAAATTTCTTGGGAAACATTATATTTATTAAGATGAATGAATCCAAACAAAAATATAATTGAATTAATGATCAAATTATTACAAAGGTTCAACTCCAGACAAATCAGAATCGCTTGTAGGGCGTAATCACTATCCTCACTGGTGCTATCGTCACTATCACCTTGAACATACATAATAACATTGTCTATTGCGAAATCAAGAGCAAGTCCCTTCAAAGCATAAAATTTTTCGAAGCGTTTTGAATGTTCGCAACGTTTTTTTCACTGCTCTTAAGAAAACGAAGTGAAGAATTCGTCACTGAACTTTCAATGGATTTGAAATTGAAGTACACATTTTTATCAACCACATATTGTTTCAATGATGCCCATACTGATTCTATTGGGTTCAAATCTGGATGATAAGGAGGCAATCTGAGTACAGTATGTTCATGATTTTCCATAATCCTATCAATCTCATACAACTTGAACCGTTATTTATGAATTTGAACAATGGAATAGATATCCATTTTTGGCATATCATCCGTGAAATGAATGTTCCATCGTCTTAACCATTCTCTCATATCTTCTTTTCTCGAGGAAATGTTTGGGCACTCTTCACACTGAGCATTGTGGTATAGGGCTTTGTCTATAATCAAAACGCTTTTTTCTGGAAGATTGGGGATTACCATTTCTTGCAACGACTTTTTGTGATNTTCCTTCCTTTCTTTGGAAGATTCCCTCATTTTTTTTGTATCGAGATAGAGTAGTAGAAAGCCAAAAACTTTCTTTCCCAAAAATTAATCAGTCTATTCTGGTATAATCTGTTTGTTCCTTCAACCAGCTATCGCTCCCCCACGAACGACAACTCTCAGAAGTCGAAATTTGTGCGAGCTGACAATTAAAGATGTTTTACCTTTTTCGTCAAGCTTCTGGGCCGGACGACCGGGTCAGACCGGACCACCATTTTTCTGGTTCAGTCAGCAATTGTTCTAACAATTGATTAATTTACAGCATTTTTTGGCACAATATTAGACGACGAAATATGAATTGGACCTAATTTAAAGTTTCACATGATAACTGCATCGTATGTGTTGGTTCCTATTCAATTAAAATTGTAATAAAATGGGTTAGCTTAAATACAAACGTTTACAAAAATTAATTAGTTCAGTGCTCGGCCTGTACTAAAATGGTCAGAAATGAGTAAGTTGCATCTGAAATTCCAATTTATTCTTTCGTTAATTTTTCGACTGTTTCAGGTTCCATTTCAAAAGTAACATTATCGGGAAGAAACGGTGGAAATTCAATGAAAGTTTTATTTGGAGCGTGACAGTGTTGAGTTTTGTGAATCAGGGATATGTTGAAGGAAATGAAGGTATTGAGAAATATATTTCAGTTCACCATTGAATATGGTATGATAAAAAATAAATTGTTTACCCGCACTCAAAATCAAAAAATGAATGTTGTAGTAGAAATAAAGAATGTTTTTCTGGAGTGGAATAATAATTGGAAATTCTATGCATTTGCGTTTTATAATGAATATTTTCTTGTGAATATTACTTTGTTATTGGAATGAAATGGTTTTTTGAAAATATATTTGGATTCTTTTAAAAACGAACCTAAAATGAATAAATTAATCCTATCATAGTTCGGGCGGTAACGTTGCATTAATTCATACTGATTGGATCATGGATCATAACAATAACATCATAACAAAACCAGTTTTGATCTTTCTCTTGAAAATGTTCACATGGTGATCGAAACACGTGTCGAGGTGTTAAAATAACGTTTTGGTGGTTCCAAACAGTACATCACAAATAATAGTTATCGTTCAACGATACCAATTAATGCAGTGACGTTTTAACCTAGATACTGGTTTCGGAGTATTACTACTTGTCAATGCTGGACAGATCCAACCAAGACACTCCACAACCGACACTCCACTAATTTTATCGGCGCTCCACCAAACATACAAAACCTATGTCCAAGACAGGATCTGTTTTACCAACAGTGACGTTGTAACAAAACTTTAGACACGGGGGATTTCTGTAAGAGTTTTGATACATAAAATGCATCTTCCTTGCTTGGGGCTTTATTCACAAGATGAATTGTTTCTAGATTCACAGAATATTTTTCAAGTCCCTGACTATTTCGGTTAGAGTTGTCTTACACTGACTCGCAGGAGCAGTAGCTCCTGGACAAATGGTAAGCATCTACGTGGACTATTCAAAAAATAATATGAATGTTCAAATTTGACGGGCTAGATATATTCGGTAAACGATTCATTTAATGTTGGTATATTCGTCTCGAACAAAGTTTAGAGTTTCAGCTGATTAGCGTTTTAAGTTTGTTGATGAGAAGCATGAAGTGTTTTGCTCGGTTGGCTCATGCCATGCAATTTTTCAGTAAATTTTGGGCATGAAGCATGTGGTAGTTAGTTCCAAAATTGTTGCATTTTTTTACCAAAAAAACAGTCGCATTAACATCGCTCAGGAATTGTTGAATGACGTCAACGGCGATCCAGATTCGCTCAAAAGGGTTATTATTGCTGACAAATAATAGGTTTATGATTATGACATCGAAACCAAAGTCCAATCTTTCCAATAAAAAAGCCCAGGAGAGCCAAGAGCAAAAAAAACACGTCGAAGTCGATCAAATGCCAAGATTTTGCTCAGTGTTTTCTTAGATTACCATGGCGCAGTGCATCAGGAGTTCTTGCCAGAAAGTCATACGGTCAATAAGGAGTATTATCTTGAAGTTATGCGGCGCTTGCGAGAAGCAATGCGAAAAAAACTTCCAATATTGTGAAAAAACAATTCATGGTTTTTGCATCACGATAATACATATGCTCACTGGTCATTGCTTGTTCGTAATTTTGTCGCCAAAAACAACACCATAATCATAATCATGCCGAGTCGCTGAGAGAGGTTAAGGACATACCAAAAAGTACATATTAGAACTGCTTCGAGGATTGTAAAAAAAGCTGGCACAAGGGTATTTCATCTTTTATTTACTTTATTATTGAACAGACAGCGTACAAGAGTATGTCGTATATAACTCAATGTTTGTCATGGTATTAGCCAGGGAAGTATTTGTTCGCGGCAGGAATTTGACAGATACCACTGTGCAGGAATATTGGGAGGGATGAATGTTTCGAATATCATTCTTTCTTTAAGGAAAAAAAAACAAGAACTACAGCAAAATCCTCAAGACGCTCTCAAAGCGGTGCCTGTGCGGAAGTAGCGAATCACATTGGATTTGAATCGCTGGAGATTAAATCCATTTGGAAAAACATTCTCAGAAAGTTTATTCCACATAAACGGAGTTCTCCAGACGAAAGAGTCCTCAAACAATGCGGTTCGAGGTGTCCTCAAGTTGAACCTCAAAACGATGAGCAGCCACAGTCCGTCGCGTATTTCTGATATGTTCCGCTCTTGGTGGAATCAAATGTGCCAATTCACTTGAACCCTTTCCGTGAAAGTATCTATGGAAGGGAGACAAATCTCCAACATTTCTTCGGTGTTCCAGGCTATCAAGGTTGCACGTGATGTTCGCGTCTCCAATCAGGTGGATGGCTCTTTTCTGAATGGAATCCAGCTGCTTCGGAGTGTGCTTAGGGGCGGACCTCCATACATGAGAACAATATACTCCAAAGAAGGTCTGATCTGAGCTTTATAAAGCATCAACAGTTGCTGAGGTGTATACATTTTTCTGGTTCAGAACAGTGTTCGAATCTTTTGAGAAGCAGCCTTTGCAAATCTAGCGACATGATTGTGCAAAGACATATTGATGTCCATTTTAACCCCCAACAAACTTATCGAAGCAGAAAGCGGAATTGTCTGACCTGACATTATTATATCCGGTTCGGAGACATTTACCTTAATGGAAAACCGATGCCTGTGTTTTTGTAGCACTGAATTGAACCTGGTTGCTATCACCCTTCGATTCGAAATCACTTCTAGATCCTCATTGAGATATGCAAACTTCTGCTGCCGGTGAAGATGTGCCTCCGTAGTCTATGTCCTGGAATCCAAATAGAATGACAAGTGTGCAGTCGTCAGCAAAGCAATATAATGGATTCTTCGAATATTTATTTCCTAATACAATGATAGTTCATGAGTACAATAATAGTTCATGAAAACTTAAAGCGTCAGCTCTCAAAGTTCCGGTGGAGTTGAAAGTAACATCAGTTAAAACTTGATCAAAAAATTATGCTCTATATATGTTTATATCGTTTCAAAATTATCACTTCACACCTTCAACATACTTTGAGAGACAGAACAGAGGCTCAGAAGTATTGTATAAACTTCCTGATTATTCACGACCGGCTAATTTTACGAACTGATTAAAAAAAATAATTCAACTATTTTGCAAAAAATTTAAAAACAATTAATAGGAGAGAAAACAAAGTATATCAATCATGACATTTCCACTAAATATGGAAAACAATGAAAAAATGTGAGAAGTATGGAGCAAATTTTCAATAGCAGGTGCAGCTCATAGACAATGATAGAATTTTATTACAATTGTCTACTTGATATCATCATTGTTCGGACTGGTCAGTCCTACTGTGATTTCGTCTGATTTAAAGTCAAATAAACCAGGAATCAAACTTTAACTATTTTTAATCTTCAATTTCAAAATTATATTGTATATTATTATACTGTCGTGATGAAATCACTCCAGCATTGAATTTGTTCTTCAAACATTTGTATCGTTTTTTCCAATTAATTTGCATATTTTGGCAACAGGTCGTTTATAGATTCCTGTTTGGGTTTTCACTTCGACAACTCGAATTTTTCCGTCCTTCCCTTTATAAACCTTCTGTATTTTTCCAATGGGCCACATATTTCTGGGAAGTGTGTCGTCCACAACAACTACAATGTCATCCAGGGAAATATTTTCTTTCTTAGAGTAGTACCATTTCGTATTTTTGTTCAAGTTGACCAAATATTCTTTTTGCCATCGCCTCCAAAACATATCCGCTAGCGCTTGGGTGACTCTCCAATGTTTTCTGCAGTTTGCGTCGCTTATCTCAAATTCTCCTGTCGGTGGTGCAGATCCATCAGAACATTGAAGTAGGAAATGATTGGGGGTTAGGCTCTCAGGATCCAGAGTATCGTTCAAAACGTAAGTCAGTGGTTTGCTGTTCACCATGTTCTCAGCTTCAGCAATAAGTGTTTGAAGTACCTCTTCTTTGGGATGTCTCTCTTTTAATGTTACTTTCAGCACATTTTTAACCGATCTTACAAGTCTTTCCCAACTTCCGCCCGTGTGAGGTGAAGATGGCGGTATAAATTTCCACATTATAGATTTAAAGCATAAAAATTCCGAAATTTTTGTTGAGTCAAAGTTTTTTATTGCTTCTATCAATTCTCGATCAGCAGAACGTAGATTAGTGCCATTGTCGGAATGTATTTCTCTTGGATATCCCCGTCGACTAATGAATCTTCTTCATTTCCAATTTCATTTCTTCCAGGGGTTCATCAGTTTCTTTCGGCCAATGATTCTTAGGAAATGTCAAAAGTTATGGTCCAATAAGCCATCGACTTTCATTTGCACGGAAAAGTTCTCTCGTACTTTCATCTGCCACGTTATCTTCTCCAGAAACCCAGTGCCAGTTAGATACATCTGTTATCTTAGTTATTTCTCCGATCCTTACTGCTACAAAAGTTTCATATCTTTTTGTCTGAGATCGAATCCAATGTAGTACAATTCTGGAATCCGTCCATAAGTAAATTTTTGATATGTTGATTTCTAAACTTTCTTTCACAGAATTTATAAATCTACTTAACATTACAGCAGCCTGTAGCTCTAGTCTGGGTATTGTTATTTGTTTTATAGGTGCTACTCGAGTTTTTGCACTTACAAATGATGTATAGATTATATTTTCGTGAATAAATCGTAGATAAACGACAGCTGTTAATGCTTTCTCACTACTGTCTCAAAAACCATGTAGTTCTACTTCTTCACTGACAAATAAATGACAACCATAACATCTGGGCACGCATGTTTCGATGTTGTTGAGATTCTCCAATAACTGTATCCATTTGGTATTCATATTTTCAGATATCTCATCATCCCAACTGATTCCCTTTTTCCAGAGTTCTTGTGGAAAGATTTTGAATTTTACAACTAGTGGTGATAGGAAGCCTAGTGGATCAAAAACGGACATAACCAATTTAAGAACTTCCCTTTTCGTTGGTATCTTGGTTTTTTCTAGAATTTTAGAATCTATATTTCCTTTATTCAGTGAAAATATAATACTGTCTGATTCAGGATTCCACCAAAGTCCTAGTACTCTTTCTGCATGTTGTTGAAGAAATGAATTCAAATTTTTCTGAGTTCTGGATCTTAAATGTTCGGGAATTTTGTCAATAACATTTTGAGAATTGCTGATCCAGTTGCAAATGCTGACTCCTGCTTTTCCATGGATTTCTATTACTTCCAAAATGAGTTTGACGGCTTCTTCTTCAGTTTCTACACTATCTAAGTAATCGTCAACATAATGTTTTTCAATGATTGCTTTAGCTGGGGAAGTATGTGATAATGTTCTTCAGCATTTTTATTCTTCACAAACTGAGCCATACAGGGAGAAGATGTCGCTCCGAATGTCATGGCCTTCATTTCGTAAACATCAGGATATTTTGATCGATCCATACCTCGCCAGAAAAAGCGTTGAGCTGAGCAATCGTCATCTCGGATTCTTACTTGATGGAACATCTCCTTTATATCTGAACAAAAGGCGATCGACTTCTGACGGAATTTCCAAATAATTGCTGTTAGGTTTTTTAACAAGTCTGGACCTTGAAGAAGATGATCATTAAGGCTAGTTCCACTCGACTTTGCTGCGGCATCAAATACCAATCTCAGCTTGCCTGGTTTGTTGGGGTTTACCACTCCAAAATGTGGTAAATAACAAGTTTTTTGGCCCTCTCTTTTAGCTTCAGTAACTCTCAGCTTTCGAATATAACCTTTTTGAGTATATTCTTCATTTTAAGGCATCTTCGCAGACACATATTTTCGTCTTCACAAATATTGAAAAGATTAGTGGAACGCTCGAACTGACTAAAAAAAAACGGCCAATCTTCTGGATTTCCATCAAAAGTGGGCAAATTTGTTTTTGTATTTGTTGGAGTTCTGCTTAAATACATCACAGATCTGGTTGAAATTATCAGCAGTCATTGTAATGAAATTATTTGTCGTCGGCAAATCGGTGTTAATACCCGTTTCTTCAATTTTCCAGTTTGCTATCTTTTCTTGAACACTCATTTGGTCTAAATCGATAACATTATCAGCACCGTAAATTGTAGACTTTTTGGACGACCCTTCCTGCATCTCTATCAGCTTGCTTTCTTTCTATTTCAGCTCGCCTTTTCTCCACTTCAGCGAACTTTCTTGCTTCCTCCAGTTCTATTTCAAGTATTCTTCGCCTAGAACTTGATGATCCAGTCCCTTTGGAAACAGCTCGTGAACGTGAACTTTTGTTGGTATTCAAATGATGGTTTTGAGGAATTGGCATTGTTTGTGGTTTATCACCTACGTCACTGTATCTTTCGGGGGAAATTCCTTTAGTTTTCCTTTCACTTTTTCTTGGGTTTGGCATGGACATGTTTCTCCAAATTTCCTTTTTCTTTTAATTTTATCATTGCCAGAATGTGTTTGATGGGGCATTGAGTTTGGAATTTGGAATAGTTTTGATCATATGAGTGAAAACCCATTATATTTCTTTGATAAACAAATGAGATATAAAGTAAAGACAGAAATCCCTCAAGACAAAGTTCTTTCTCAACACCTCTTCTCGGCCAACAGGCCTAATCCGGACGACAAACAACTTCAACAAGTTGGCTCTTCATGCAGACTACTTGACAGCCGAAAATCACAGGATACCTGCAGCAACAGTCGGGCATATCAAACGAGAGAGCTAATCCTTGGAAGAGATTTCTAGGACGAACGAAGCAAGACACTTGAGGGCACATTAACATTATCATACAGAACCTGGAGCTGGTCTCTCGACACAATATCAACCCCATTATTGAATTGCTTCTAATCAAAATAATTCTACTTCCCTCAATCAAATAACTGGTTGACTGCGAACCGAAAGAAGTTGAATTTTATTCTCGTCGAAGTGCCAAGCAGCAGGTTGAGGACAGTTCAGATACTACCTGGAGTGAATGGTATGGAGATTCTTCCTTCTGCACACATCCACATACTTTGGTGAACCCACAATAACATGGCTCGTTTTTTAATAAGAAATGCTTGGACGTGGCCTACAGATCAAATGATAACTAAGGCAAATTCAATTAAAACAATAAAGGCAAAACTTCAAATCAAATGAGTTGATTTGTGGTTCTTCCCCAAAACTTCATATTGGCCAAACCAAAACTACTAGTTTTAATCTTTCTGTTGAAGATGACCACTTGGTGATCTAAACACGTGTCGAGTTCTTAAAATAATGATTAGATGTTGGGATAAAACTCTAGTAATATTCATTACGAAGCAATGTTTTTTTCTAAAATTCTTTCAAAACTATAACTCATATGTTACTACATATGTTACTCATAAAAATTGTCGAATAATTCAGGTTTTTACTACATATAAATTCCTTTAAATTTCAGAATGTCACCTTAAACTTTGTACATCCAATGAATGTCTTCGAGCTGCAGCAAATCTTAAGCTCTCAATGGATCCTGAAGTTGATCCTTGCGATGATTTCTACAAATATGCTTGTGGAAAATGGTCAGACGTCCACCCCAACATCAGACTGGATCCAACTTATGATGCTTACGATTCAATAGATGATAAAATTGCTGTAGCTACCAAAAAGATTCTCATGGAGGAATACAACTTGGGAGAACCCCGAGCCTTGCAGAAAAGTAGATCTTTATATTGGTCTTGTACAGATATGGGTAGGTTCCAATGTAAAATATCATGCAATCACTTTAAGCATAATTTTTGTTCCTCCACTTCTCTTGGGGCTGATATGCCGTAGTCATATAACAATGTTATTCATATGTTTTGCCTTCTCTAGTCCTCTTCAAGTACTGTTAGAAAATTATTCAATTCTGTGGTACAATGTAAATGTTTTGTCAAAGAAAGACTGTCAAACTGGTGTAACCATTATATAAGACTGGTATTTAAGTCATTAACGACTAGTGTTTCGGGATATACAGAACTCCTGCACGGACCAACTGAGAAACATTGAAAATAACTGAAATTTAGAGCTTTTCCTCTTTCACTCTTCCTTTATCTTTCTCGATAATTGGTATATATGAGCAGTTGACATAAAATCAATAAAGGCGTTACACATGGATAAAGAGTTGATCGAAAATGTTAGTTAGTCTTGGAATAAAGACAAGAATTCAGAATATCAAAAATACCTCAGAAGCTATTCTTTTGAGTACTACAGAGAATTTAGAAAATTGAGAAGGTGCATCGCAGAATTTTCCAGCCCAAAATTTCCAGAAAATTCTTTCAAATGGCATCGATTCATTACATCGATAGAACGGGAAATATATCATTGTAAATCATTAACGAACATTCATAAATAGACTGTTCAGGCAACAGAAATATATTGAGAAATTTCAAAAGTTTTGTCCTTTTGCATGAGTCTACTTTCAACAGTAATATAATATTTATTCAATTTAATCGAGATGAGCGCAATTTGAATCAGTGCACTTTTTCAATGTAACACAAGTTGATTATTTCCATCAGCATGAAAATTATATGCTCGGGATTCGATGGAGTCGACAAAGACCATTTTTGCTTGGTCCTGATTGGCGAAGGTTCTACAGGTGAGAAAATTATCGAAATGCTTAAAAAGATGGTAGTCGATTGACAACAGGTCTGGGGAATATGATGGGCGAGGCATAACTTCGACGCACAATTCGTTTGAACTTCGGACGGTGATTTGTGAAATGAGCAGACGGGTGTTATCGTGGAGCAGGATCGGACCTCTTCTAAAGTGTTTCAAACCAGCCGCTGACAACCATACAGTAACCATGGTCTTTTCTCGTTGTCGTAGAGGATTCATTTTTCATCACACGTGACATTAAAACGAACAAAACTTTTGAAACAACCTAATAGTTCAACTAAACTTTTCAATCTAAAAAATCAAGTGAACCATTGACTGTTGTCAAACCTTACAAATCTGCGGATTTCTCTTTCAACGTTGAAAATATATTTCACTGTTAGTGCTGTTCGGAAGGAGTTGGAGCCTTGCGCAACTACAAGGAGTTGAAGAGAAATATGAATAATATTTCACTAGAATGGAGAACCAGAGGAGGGACAAAAGAAATATCTGTAGTGCATGAACATGTGCATCTATTGCATGAGTATAATTTCACATAAAAATAGGTTGCTCTACACTTCGAACGTGTATTTTTATAAATGATATCGATATCATTAGTGGTATGTGCGCTGACTGCGAGGGAAAAGGTTATATCTTCGAAGTCTCGACTAAGACTAACCGGTAAGTCCCCTCCATGCCCCCTCCCGGGTTGAGTGCCCTGAGTTGAAATCTTCTACACAGGGTTAATGTGTGCAGAAGATCCCATCTCGTCCATCCACCTCCGCTCCTTCGGAGCGGTCCTCAACTTACTGATGGGCACTACAGCAAGATTGACATCTGACCTTCTTTGGTCGAAAGTCAGCCTCTAGGTGCTTTTACTTTCTGATCTGTTGAATTGTTTTATCGTGACTTTCCTAACTGAATTATTGCATGGGGTCTCCAAAAACTGACCGGAGACTAGTGTCTTTTTAGTCGCGAGCAAGTGTTGTTTCTCAATGAATCTGAAAATTAGTTCAATTTGAAGTCTTGTTAAAAAATGCTTATACTTACCGGAGCCGCCTGACAGCGACTCTCGGGGGTGGTCTTTTGTTCTGCTTCGTTGGCCTCCTGTGTTTGTCCCTCTCTCGAAATCTGGGGTAATCCCCATTCAGTGCGTTATGTAGGTCGTTTAGCGCTGGATTGTCGTGCGTTCGAATTCTGTTAAACGTGTCTTCTGCGTGTTTCCTCAGGTATGCGTCTACGTAGTGTATGTTTAGGTCTAGATCCCGGAATATGTACCTATTCGGTTCATATCTTGGAGCGTTTACGGCGGCCCTTACGCACGGGTTCATAAAATATTGGATCTGTTTTCTGCGCACTGGCCCCAAGCAGTGCAGGCATACAAGATTTTCGGTAGTATTACAGTCTTTATCATCAGCAGCTTCACTTTCAGTCCCATGTTGCGACCTGAACATTAATCTTTTGTCTAGGGTGACCCCCAAGATATAGCTTCATTGGTTCCCGGAATCTCTTGTCCGTTGAAGATGCCGTTTCCTTCCGGGAGTACCATCCTCGGGGTGATCAGTATTTCCTGACCCTTGTCAGGGTTTATACTAATTTTCCGCAGGTTGGCCCATTCCTCTAATCTATCTGCCTGTTGCTGCAAGTATCTAATGACGTGCGCTTGGCTTGTTGATCTCGCCAGCAGAGCTGTTTCGTCCGCGTAGAGTGCCAACTTGTTGAAGTTGTTCTCCGGCTTGGGCATGTCTGCTGCGTATACCGAGAAGAGGTGTGGCGATAAAACTGCACCTTGTGGGACCCCTGCTTCCAGTAATCGCATCGTTGAGAGTTCTTGTCCTATTATGCAGCGGTATCGCCTGTCAGAAGAGACTTGATTAATCTTACCATTGGTTTCGTGTAGCCAAAATTCATCATGCCATACTCTGTCAAACGCCTTGGAGACGTCTGTGAAAATCGCTCCGGTGTTGTATCCTCTGCCGAGGTTGAAGCCTCCTGTGGCAAAGTCTAGTACCCTCAGGACTTGCAACTCGAGTGTTCATGTGGTCGAACTGTTCGTGTGGTAGGATCCTAGTTTGTTAGTTTTGTCCTCTAATCTTTTCAGGATTGGTTACCCAGGATATCGGAATATAGATGACCGTCGCATCCTTAAACGGGTAAGGGAAATGCTGCAGTCTGAGTATAGCATTAATGATGTTCATTATAGCTGCTATACCCTTTAGTGGTAGGAATTTCAGAGTCCGGTTTGTTATTTGGTGTGGACCTGGGGCTTTTCGATTAGCTAGACGTCTTACGATATCTTTCACTTGCTCGGGAGATGTTGTTGCCAGGGGTTGAGCGTTGTCCCTTCTTTGTCTTCTCAGTCTACGTACCTTCGTATCCGCCTGTGTCTCTATTTCTTCTACTTCATCCGTGAACGGGACGTCGTTTTCTCTGCACTGCCTTTCGAAATTGTCCGCAAATGCTTCCGCTTTCTCTTGGTCCTTTTAGACGATTACTTGCTCGCCTTGTATTGGCATGGCTTTCGAGGTCCCTTCCTAAGAGTTTTCTGCATTCTCCATGCAGATGTGTCTTCGGTATTTAGTTCTCCCAGACAAGTTGTCTGGAAGAACTAATTGTTTAATTTTTTTAATTGTTGCGTTTAATTGTTTTTATAATTTTAGAGGGTGGTGGGAGTGATGACTAACTATCCATGCGAATTCTCACTCCTGATTGGTGGTGTTTTCATCATCCCCACCACCCTCTCAAATTATAAAATACGAGTGAAGGCAGAGCTGGCCACTAAGTCATTATTGAGACTTCGATATGTAACTTTCGTCCCCACAGTCTACGCTGATACGTACGTACGCAGTAGCAAACGTAACGGTTGCTACTTCATATTCCACTCATTCACGGACTAGCAGCCCGGACTTTCTTGTCTTCAATAATGATTATATAATCATATCCTTATGAACACGGAGATTTTCAGATATATTGTGAAGACGAACATTATCAAATATATTTTAACTCAAGTAACAATGAACAAAACAGGTACAATACCTAGTGATTCAGTCTTAGAGAATGCAGTGAATGCCATAAAGGAAATTGAAAGCTTTCTAGAAGAGGTTTGCTGGTCGATATAATTCTTGTTTAACAAACTCTGGTGTCATATTGTTTTGTTTTTTTAGATTTACTTGAATTATACCCTCACAGGTGAAGAAGACTCCTATTCCATAACCTTGGAATATCTACAGTCACAAACGGATGACTATTTATCAACTTCGTTGCCGAATTTTTGGCCGAAATACATCAAATACTTGTTCAGTGGAAGTCACATTAAGATTCGTCCGAAAAACGTATCGGTGTACACCACCACAGGAGATTTTGAGTATTTGAACTTGGTGTTGGAGTATCTTTCAACTACTCCCGACATCAATATAGAACTGTATATGTGGTGGGTAACAGTTGAGAAGATGATTTTGAGTACCTCCTCAGATATTATATATTATGTGACGAAAGAAACTAATGACAGTTATGAAACGTATACAGGGTAAGTTTTTTCAAATTTGGATACTGCTATGGAAGAATTATACGAAATTTTGAAAAAAAAATTAACCCTGAATTTCATTTCATAAAAATTAATTCTATAATCTGATATTTATCAATGTTTAAACAAATTAATTTTATTTTGTTTTGAAAGGGTTAATGTTGAAATTACGAAGAAATTTGTTCATCATTATAATTATATGTGAAAGGTGAAAAATTGAAAAATATGTCATTTAATTATCCCCTCAGTTAAATTTATAATTTTCACGCATCAAAATTCCCACTACTCCACCGGTTTTCACAGGTTTTGGTTCACTGCAGTCCAATTTTTTCAAGGACAAAATACGAGCACTTCAAGAAAATCCTTAAGATACTCTAAGAGCGGTGTCTGTACAAAAGTAGCGATTCATGTTGGATTTGAATCGCTGGAGATTAAAGTCATTTAGAAAAACGTTCTCAGGAAGTTTATTCCACATAAAGGTAGTTCTCCAGATGAAGGAGTTCTCAAACAGTGAAGTTCGGGGTGTACTGAGTTGAACCTCAAAACGTTGAACAGGCACAGTTCGTCGCGTATTTCTGATCTCTACCGCTCATGGTGGGATCAAATGTGCCAGGTGGAAGTTTCTATAAAAGAGAAACAAATCTTCAACCTTTCTTCGATGTTCCAGACTATCAAGGCTACAAGTGATGTTCGCGTCTCCAATTAGACGGATGGCTCTTTTCTGGATGAAATCCAGCAGCTTCAGGGTATGCTTAGGGACGGAGCTCCATGCATATGAACAATACTCCAAAGATAGTCTGATCTGAGCTTTATAAAGCATCAAAAGTTGCTTAGGTGTCTACAGTGTTCCAAGATTTTGAGAAGCAGTCAATGCAATTTCAGCGACATGATTGTGCCAAGACATATTGGTGTCCATTTTAACCCCCAACAAACTTATCGAAGCAGAAAGCGGAATTGTCTGTCCTGACATTATTATATCCGGTTCGGAGACATTTATCTTTTTGGAGAAAACCGATGCCTGGGTTTTCGTGGCAATGAATTGAACCAGGTTACTTTCACCCCAATTCGAAATCACTTCTAGATCCTCATTAAGATATGCATCATCCTGCTGCCGGTAAAGATGTGCATCCGCAGCCGATGTTCTGGAATCCGAATGGAATGACGAGACAAGTGTGCTGTCGTCAGCAAAGCAATAGATTGGATTCTTGGTTTTTTCCAATAAGTCGTTGATATACAATAAAACGAGGGTTGGAGACAATATAGATCCCTGGGGAACACCAGCGTTGATGGTAAAAGTATTCGAGAGATATCCATCGACTGTCACTTGCAGGGAACGTTCTTTCAGGAAGCTGGAAAACCATTCACAAAAATTATCCAACAAGTTTAGCCAGCAAACCCTCATGCTGCACACGGTCAAAGGCTTTAGAAATATCAAGCGCAAGAGCTCTTGACTCTCCATGTTTCTCGATTGTGTTATTCCAAATATGGGTGGCATACGATAGAAGGTCGAAAGCCATATTGATGATCGCTCAAGATGTTAAAGCCTTCCAAATATTTGAGGATATGGTGGTTTACGGCTTTCTCTATGATTTTTGATATTAATGATAACAAATCGACTGGTCTATAGTTATTTGGAAGACTTTTCTTGCCCTTTCTGGGAATAGGCTGAACGCGAGCAATCTTCCAACAAGAAGGAAAAACCCCTTTCTTCCAAGACATCTTGAAAAGTCTGTACCTAAGACTTGAAAAACCTGCAAAATACTGGCGCACTTTTTAAGGACGATGGCGGGCACTTCATCAGAACAAGACGCCTTGTTGATATCAAGCTGTTTCATAATTAGCCTGACTAGACGTTTTCGAAAAGTAATTTCCGGCATTATGGATTCTAGTGTGGAAATAGTGGATGGTGCCTTTTCCAGAAAATCGACTGAGAAGTGGGGCGCAAATTGTTTAGCTGATAGATTTGATCTTTCTATGGCTGTTGTTACAATTGAACCATTCACTTATGTTAGTGCTAGAATTGTGTTTTTTGCGCGGCTTAGATTGTTCTCCAACATCTATCGGTAATTCACTCAACACTAAAATGAGTTTGTGGCCAGAAGATCCCAATGGAGACCTTACGGTGACTATAAACATCTGGATTGGCTGTTAGGTATAGATCCAAACAACTAGCATATTCTCCATCATCATATTATTATCATGTTTATGTTTCTAACAGGCGTATTATTTCAGGTCTGAAGAGCAATGTATAAGTATAGCAAAAAAGTATATGGGATACGCAATCACGTATGCTCTGGCTGAGGAACTTTATCCCAATACAACGAAACTGAAAGTAAGTGTGCATTATTTGGGAAGCAGGTCTCGATGATATTGTGAAGAAACTCAAAAGTTTTCAAAATTTCTAAATTGTGAGAAACATTTCATTAGAAAAAATTAAATTTCATGCGTTAAGTCTCATAAACAAGATTATAATTTTCTTAGTATGTATTATTTCGATTTTCGTTCACATCTTATTTCGAGCTATCGCTATGGACAACGTTACGTCTATCTATGTGTGGGTTCTGAAAAAATGAATGTGTGACACTGTTTTTCAAATTTAGGAATTTCATATAATTTCATTAAATGCTTCAAAATTGAACGGCTGAACTTCATAATCACCGTCACCTCTTTCACTTGCTCACTAGTCGCTCTTTTATATGAGTCTGACGACTGTATCTTTGTATATAGACTATCCACTGTATCTTTGTATGTATCGAGGAGAGATATTGGTAGATACATGATATGTTTTCTCCCCGTGTATGGCTTTGTTCACGAAACGGTGCTTTTACTTGTTAATAAACCTTTCTCTTAGGCTGAGGCACGAAAATAGCGACGGCCGAGTGATGGCAACCAAGTGGCGGCGCGGAGCAGGGCGATGAGCAGATGTATCTTGTGTGGTCGGTCGTGCTGGAGAAGATGTGTGAGGAATATGTCACTCCATTGCAACACAGGTTCACGTCGAAAAGAACTATTGGAGCTAAGTCTACCAATGAGAATATAAGTTATTATTACCTAGAGATGGTGTTCATTCAATAAATGAAGGAAGAAGTAATTTTGGCTAATCTTCCATCCTTTATTACGAGCTAAGATGAATATTTTTACTGTCCCATTGCGCAGATTTTGACAAAATACACGAGATAAATTCTTTATTATCAATTTCCATTTGGTATTATAATCTTTTTCTACGCAACACTACTGTAATCGCGAGCGACCTAATCACACTAGTTTGTTCACGTCGCTACCTCGCCGCAGTCGCTCTCCTTCCGCCCGTGCATCGCTCGATCGCTCCGCCCCACCACGGCTCGTTTCGTACGCGTCACCTATACCGTAGATGTTGTTGTATGCATCGCCACCGTTCCACCGTTGCGTCGCTTCGTTATCGCTCGGCCGTCGCTATTTTAGTGCCCTCAACCTTATATGAATGTTTCATATATGAGTTTAACTCAATTTTATGGTGTTGACATTCGAATGAATGTGTATTGTATATATCATGGTGACGCTGATGTCATAAAGATCATCAGTTTAATCTTCCTCTTGAAGATGATCACTTGGTGATTGAAACATGTGTCAAGGTGTTAAAAATAACGGCTTGGTTGGGATAAAACTTCAGTATAAGCCATAAAAATTGCCACCTCCTGAAGCGGATCTTCACGGAAATCAGATATCATTTCAAATTGTTATCCCAATTTCAGTATTTCATACTTGTAGGTTGGTCGAATGCTCAAAAGATTGAAAACAGCTTTTGAGAATCATGTTACTAATTTGGATTGGATGGATAATGCTACGAAGAAAGTAACATTGCAGAAGAGCAGAGAGATGATAAGTTTTCTTGGATATCCAGACTGGCTTTTCGAGAAAGGAGCATTGGACAAATATTATGATGGAGTGAGTTGGTAGTTCACAGTATCTGTTTCCTCTGACAATATTCCACATTTTTAGAAACCTTCAATTTCTGTTCCAGCTTGAAATCCTAACATATACGTATTTGGAAAATTTGGTTAACAGAATATCACATTACAATTTGGATATATTGAATTCGTTCAACAAAACACACAAAAGAAGTTGGTATAACGACGCTTTCGATGAGAGTGAACCCATTTCTGCTAACGCTTTCTATTCAGCTAAGGACAATGCCATGGGTAGGTTTGTTCTTATTAGAGATACTTCGTTTAGGTACATAATTGATGAAATATAAACTACCCAAACATAAAGTTAGGTCAATTGAGATGAAAGAAATTAGGCCAATAATAAAGTTTTTGGTAATCTCAACACAAATATATCTGTCCCATAACGTGCATTATATACTGAATTATAACCTCGACTATCAAAGTAAAATGATATCCTTCGAGTTATCAGCTCGGGATATGAGGAGAAAAACAGATGGAATATCGAGTTCTTTCTCTCGAACTCCAGAGATTCTAACCAGTCTACCCAGTTGAAAAAGTTGATCTGATTATTGGTGTCCTTATTCAAATAATACCCTTCCCACTCTCGAACCTTAGGATCATATTAGCAAGTCGAACTAAGGCAGGAATCTTAGCCGGGCAAATGCCGAAGACTATCACTATGTAGTTCATTGTGTCTCCTCACTGTGTGCTCTCCATGAAACCGCAATTTCCAACATTACAGATCTGCATTGAGAACAACTTGAGCACTTCGACCATTACCCCATCGCCTTTGATAATAGCTACCGCTGTAGTAGACGAAACGTTAGGCATAAAACCTGCATACCACGGCTTGAAAAACAGAAAAATAGCTTCGACACAACTCCAATATCGATTAATCAACTGTGCCATTATTGCTGCTGTAGAGGATATTCCAGAAAATGGTCCACATATCTGTATCTGTAGAGTAGGGAGGTTGAGTGTAGGCCTGCAGCACTTAGGCCACATGTGACCCATTGGACATTCTTCCGAGAAGTTGTCCTCATAGGCCATCGTCCATCCTGTCCTTTCCAGGAAGGTTTACAGGTCACTAGGAAACATCTCCTTTATATCGGCAGGTGTAGGTCAATATTCGCCGACCACACACTCTCTTATTCATGACACTCCGGACACTCCCATAGGACATGCCTGACAGTTTCATCTTCCTGTTCACACATCCTGCATAGAGGTGTGTACACTAGCCCCATATTATGGAGGTGTTTCATTAGTTGACAGTGGCCAGTCAGAAATCCTACTGTTAAGCGTAGATTTTTCCTGGTCGTCGCCAGATATTTCTTCGGTGCCATCTTCCCAGGGTAGCCCAGGGTGATCCTGGCAAGATTGGATCCTATGATTCCATCCCATCTCTTAAGTTATTGAGCATTATGGGTGTGACGTTTGGGTAGTTCCGCAGTTGTCGAAGTCTTCAGGCCGTAGGTGTCACTGAGTCCCAAAATTCTTAGTCCAGCGGCTTCCTTGGCTAAGAAGTCGGCAATGCGATTACCTTTACTCCTGTCGTGCCCTTTAACCCATCTCAGGATAATGTTATTATCTACCGAGGTTTTCGCTAAATCTTGGTGGCACTTTAGTACCAGCCGTTCTATGTTCAAGGCTAATAGTGCTTGTTTACTATCAGTGCAGATTGTTATGTTTTTGCCAGAAATTTTTTCCTTGGTTATTTCTTTTGTGGCGATTGAGATACCAGCCAGTTCTGTTTGAACCACGCTGGTATTTTTTCCCATTCCCCACTCAATCCTTAGACTTAGTGATCTGGAGTACACTCCACATCCTGGGGCTTCTTTGGTTTTTGAGCCGTCTGTATGTATGCGTATTGCATTTATAGCATCTGACTCTGTGTTCTGTTTTATTTGTATTTTGTAGGGTTTATTAAACACAACCTGGGTTCAATAGCATGACTGGCTGCCTGCAGTAGAGATTGCGCAGTAAGCGCTTTTCGCCTTAGGCTCAGCCTTAATTGACCCATTCCTACTTCGAGGTTTACACCAGCCGTGCGCATTCGTAACATGGCCATTAACGCAACCTCCTTAACGTACAGATCCAGAGGGGCCACTCCCTGTATTTGATATAATTTTTGGATGACCGTTGCTTGTAGAACTTTCGGTCCCCATGCAATGGCTCCGTACGTTAACATAGGTCTTATTATTGCAGTGTAGATCCAAATGACCACACGGGGTGAAAGACCCCATGCGCGTCCCACTGTCCTCCGACATTGCTCATAAGCCACATATGCTCCATTTGCTCTACTCTGTAGGTGAGAGTTCCATGTTATCTTCCTGTCGAGGGCAGTACCAAAGTATTTCACCTCTTCAGAGAGGTTTAGTTTGCTTTTGAAGATTTCGGGAGGTTTTAAGCCCAATAAACTTATTTCCCTGGTGAAAAGGCCCATCTCATTCTTCTTGGTATTGATCGAAAGTGGGTGTTCCTTACATCATGTTTCTATTAATTTGAGCCCATCCTGTGCTCTATCGAACAATGTGTTCACAAATTGGCCGGTCTGCAAGATAACTATATCATCTGCATATGCAATTCTGTAGAATCCATTATTGTTGAGGTGATTAATCAGGGTCCACAGATATAGGTTATCTGAGAGGATCAAAAGAGAGTCTTCAGGTTGGTGGGTGAAGTTGGTACCCTACAGCCATAGGAGAGCGTCTCCCTCAAATGCATTACAAGAGATCTACTTCCAAAGCTCGACATAACATGTGTTTCTTACCTACCTGATAAAGAGAGCAGACCCACCACCGATCAGGTTCTTACTATATTGGAAAAATATACCACGATTTGTCCTGAAAGCGGAGCACAGACTTTGTGGACCGAATTACGTTTGCAGCACCCGGCAAAGTCCCACTCGGGTCAGTCATTCAATCTCCAATGGATCTTCATTAAAAGGCTAGATTTTTTGGTTTGGCTCTAATAAGTGTGAGCCACAATAAACCCACTCGGGTTGCACTCACTTTGAAAGCACCTACCTACTAACTATTCACTTACAAAAGATGTAAACTTTCATGACCGAAGATAACTGTGTCAAAGCTATTTTCCGAGGACAGGTAGCCTTATTAATGTTCATTGTCTCTTTCTTTCTATTGAAAGTATTCCTGTGCTACTGAATTTCTATTGCTTTTCTATATGTTCTTGGATAGTAATTTTGAGTTCAATCGAGTATTTCTGTATCTTCGAATGAGATAATGTAAGTGCCTTCTTTAAGAACATGTTCGGCTACAGCTGATTTGTCAATATATGGCCAGCTCATGAGTTGGCGAACCTATCGCATTCACGATAAGCCAAGTTCCACAATCTTTTTATGGATTTTTGGTTAGCCACCAATTGGACACAGAAGGCGAGTTCGGAATACTCGCCAAAGGTGGAAACTTTGTTATAGCTCCAGCCAAGGTACCCCACGAGGATATCATTGAGAATGTCGAATGAGGTATTCTTACTTTACCTATAGACATTGCTGAGGAAATCCGCATGCAAACCTCAAAAGATTCTAATGCGCGAAAGACCATCCAAGGTCTTGGTCTTGGTATTTCTATCAGTATCAGTATTGATAGGAATTCCAAGGTATTCCTATCAATACTGATATCAATACTGATAGGAATACCTTGGTATTGCTTGCTGCTAAAAGAAATGCCACTGTTTTGATGAAAACCAACTATAAAAAAATGCCACTGTTTTGATGAAAACCAACTATTATGATGAGAACATTTTCGCCTTACTCGATCCAGGAACATATAAAAGACTCAGTTGGTAATCTACCACCGAGATTTTGAGAAAAACTAATCTTCTTAGACATTCATCAAGTGTTAGAGAAAACAAGAAGAAGATCCTACAAAAATCCAAAGCCACGTCTATATGGCTAACCAAGAGTTCATGAAGAGAATGTGCCACTTAGTTTACCAACTTATGAATTGGCCAAATACGTGACAACCCTACTGCAGCCGTTCATAGAAAAGACAAAATCATTTATTAAAATCTCGGGAAGGTTCATTGAAAAGATAAGAGTTATGAAGTTGGGACCTGGAGACACATTAGTAAGCTTCGACGTGGTTCCGATCGAGGACACGATACGGTTAATTGGCGAAGTATTTCCAGCAGATATAACCGCCCTCTTCACCCATTGTTTATCATCAACTTATTTCTAGTAGGATGGTGTTTTTTTACGAATACATGGATGGTACCGCAATGGACAGTCTATAAAGTATATTGAGCGACCGTGAAACCATATTGTTAGCTGCGTTATGTTGACGACATGATCATGGTATGGCAAGATGGCGAAGAGACCCAAAAATCCAATTCACAATGGTACTGCCAGACCTGTTGAGGAAAAAGCTTTCCTTCCCTATGTTAAAAATGTTACAGTCTGGATAGGGAGAATTATAGAGAACTACGACGTGAAACGAATATTAACGAAAAAGAGAACCATCAGAGAAACTCCAAGGTCAGCTAAGTACCCCAGAGAGCTTTTAGCAACACCCAGGGGTATGTCGGATTCTTTGTAGCTTGGGTCCGTCTACGTTGGAAACACGAGTAGAAGTATATGTACCCGTACACAATAGAAATTGTCGCCTTGGACAAACCGACAAATCGGCTGTAGCTGTAGCGAAGAGAGAAGTACTCGATTAAACTCTAAATTACTAGCCCAGATTATATAGAGAGGCAATAGAAATACAGAAACACAGGAATAATTTCAATAGAGAGGACGAAGCGAAGAATATTAATAAAATTTGGCCACCCTTCGTTAATTGTACACGAACTTTCCAATTAAGAGAAACGAAGACACGCGTTGAGAACTATTGGAGCACTTCTACCATTACCTCATCGTCTTTGATAATATCTACCGCAGTTGTAGACGAAACGTCAGGCATAAAAGCTGCAGACCATGGCCAAAAAACCGGAAAATAGCGTTGATACAGGGAGGGAGTTTCACATTGATTTCATTAGTTGTTTTTATCAAATCATCAATATTGATTATTGCTGCAACCTTTCACTAACTATACTTTGAATGGAACTGAAAATTGATATTTTTCAGTTTCCATTTGGGGAATCTTCCAAGAAAGGAAGGAATCAATCAATTTCAAAAAATTAACTCTGAACAAAGATGTGTAAGTCATGCAAAGAAATAACTTTCAGAACAAACAGGAAAAACCCCTCTCGAAACAGCTACTTAAAAGTTACTTCTTTGCATGATCTACACATCTTTGTATAGATTTTTCTTGAATTGAATTCTTCCTTCTTTTCTTTGAAAGATTCCCACATTGTTTGTATAAAGATGTAGAAATTAATGTCTCCTTAAAATAAACCCATTTCAATTTGAACTATGAGGTCCGGCTATTAACGAGACTGGTTACGAAAAAGGGTTTTATTATAAAAATTATTCTACATTCGAATGCAACCCTTCAATAAACACCCCTCCCTTCGCCAAACACCTTTCCATACGTTTTTTTCATTGATCGAAGCAGTGCTGGAAGTCTTCTTTGTTGAGGGCCTTTAGGAGCTCTGCCGTTTTGCTTTACCGCTTCCATCGACTCAAATCGGGTCTCTTTGAAAGTAGATTTTATCTTCGGAAACAAAAAAAAGTAGCAAGGTGCCAAATCTGGCGAGTATGACGCGTGTCCGAGCACTGGAGTTCGTTTATCGACCAAATACCGCTTCACAGATAGCGCGTTATGGGCAGGTCCGTTGTCCTAGTTGTTCTTCCACAACTCGGACCGTTTCTTACCAACTCGTTGTCGCAGTGTTGCCAAAACTGATAAATAGTAAGTCTGGTTGACAGTCTGTGGAACCGATTCAGTCATAATGATACCGTTCATGTTGAAAAAAAAAAAAGATCAATATTGCCTTGAATTTTAATTTCGGCATTCTTGCTTCTTCGATTATGGACGATTCAGGCGTCTTCCAAGGCATCGATTGCCGCTTTGTTCCAACATCGTATTGAAAAATTCACGTTTCGTCACAAGTAATAATGTTTTTCATCAGTCCGGGATCTTTTTCTAGCTTTTCAAGGAAATCTGAGCAGACCCGTTGACGCAAGAGCTTAATACGTTGCTACTGTTTTTCGTCACACATGGTTATTGGCACGAGAAAAAACACGTTCGTTTCAAACCAAATAGTGATGAAAACGTGTTTTCGCACGTGAATAGAGAAGATCTCCAGATACCCAACGCACTACACCTTTTTTGCCAACCCCTCTAGGGCGCTCTCTAGGCGCGCAGTCTCATTACTGAATAGCTGATGGACCTCATATTTTCATATGTTACCAACTAGTTTACATTTTCAGATATACCAATGGGACTTTTGACATTTCCAATGTATGATTTGGGACTGGAGTAAGTTTTAGTATAAGGTATTTAATGATATTTGAAAAAATGCCTGAAAACTTTTCAGGGTTCTGAACTATGGTGCACTGGTAACAACTTTAGGACATGAACTTACGCATGGCTTTGACAACCGCGGTGAGTAGTATCGAATTTCCTTCGAATATTAAAAATCAATTCAATTCTTTCAATTTCCATTGTAATATAGATGTGTGATGAATTGGAGCAGTAGTAGTGTGCTCGGCTCCCGACCAGAAAGTCGAGTGCCTTTTATGGTACCTGATGCTAGATTAGTGACCGTAGTTATAAACAGCAATGAAAAAAATGTTACAATTTGAAATTTTCTTCAAATATTTATTGAATTTTCCTTCAGTTTCATTCCAAAGGTTTATGAGGAGGGTTTACTATTTGAAAAGACATCATCTGAATATTGAAAGTCGATGTATTTGTTACATAAAAGTAATGTTTTATATTCCAGGAAGACAACGAGATAAATATGGAAATTATAGACAATGGTGGAGCAACAGCACAATAGAAGCGTTCACAGACTTGGTAGAATGCTTCGTTGAACAATTTAATAATTTCACAGTTGAAGGGGTGAAACCAAGGGTAAGCCCCATATGAAAAACTATGTCTCTAAAAAACATGCTCTTAGTATCTTTAAATTCTTCTGGATATGTTTAATTGATTATGAAGTTATCATTGATGGTTAATTTTCAAAAACACTGTATTGTATTTTCACAAAAGTATATAGTTATGTTATCAAAAAGAGAATTGTCTTATAGGTAGATGGAGAACGGACTCTAAGTGAAAATGTAGCAGATAATGGAGGTCTCAATCAAGCATTTTCTGCTTACAAAAGTTTTCAAGAAACATCTCCAAAAGAACCAAAGTTACCTGGATTTGAAAATTTCAGTGATGATGAGATGTTCTTCATTGCATATGCTAGTGTAAGTATCGTTAACTGTTTTTTCAGGCAAATGCCTATCAGAAAACATCTACTCATCTGGCTAATGCTACGACGAAATGGATGGGGCCTTAATAGCCCTCTCGTAGTATGGCCATCACGATCCGCAGATCTAACTCCACTGGATTTTTTATTCATGGGAAACATTGAAAAATAAAGTTTAAAAGTTTATAAGGATGGGCCAACATATAGGGAAGATATCCGTGCAAGAATTATACGAGCTTGTAGAGAAATCACACCTGAAGAACTGAGAAGAGTTGGAGGAAATAATAGAAGGCGTATAGAAAAATGTGTTGCCTTGGAGGGAATCTTGATCGAAGACACAAAAATATAAAATTGTCAACAGCTAAAACAAATGAAATTGACTGTTTTGTTTTTAATTGAAAACTTGATTTTGAAATTACTACTTCTAAAGAGTTTTGAACTATATGAAATTTTTCGCCACAAAAAACACATGGTTTTTTGAAAATAATGGAAAGATGAGAATTTGAATCAACATTAACCATTCTAAAACCCCACTGATATCATATTTCCATTCAATATATTGATGGATGTAGCAGTTACTACGTGGTAGAAAATCATAATGAAAAAAAGAGAAATGAAATGTTCTATGTTTTTTACCACATTCCCTTACAAAATTAACATTTTCGCTCTTATTGACTTTGCTAAAAGGAATAAAAATTGAAGAAAAGTAAATTGAAACTTTCTATGTTTTTACCACTGCAGTAACGTTAGTTACAAATAAAAGTGGTAAACAACATAGAAAGTTTCAATTCTCTTTTCTTCATTATGATTTCCTACCACGTAGTAACGGCTACATCCATCAATTTATTGAATAATAAAAATGGGTTGTTCCATCGCGAGTGGCGGGCAGTGTATGTCAGTTTGACCAACTCCATTTAGGTGGTATGTGCATATTGAGCATTTCCATCAGCCCCGACAGTTTCGTTATTCTACCTCGATTAATACGGAAGATACAGGGGCGTTTCCATGAGAAGTGAAACAAATTGGGATTATTCAGCACTTAATTCTTTTCAGGAAAAAAGTGTATTTGTAGTAAGTTCGTAGTCCTGATCACGAATCTGAAGAAATGTTGAGCCTTTTTGCCCCCTAGAAGGTTTTCCGTAAAAATGGGTTGTTCCATCATCAGTGGCGAGCCTCATTTAGATAGTATGTGCATTTTAAGCAATTCCATCAGTCCTAAGAGTTTCATCATTCTACCTCAATTATTTCGGAAGATACGGGTGTGTTTTCATGAGAAGTGAGACACACTGTATATCAAGCAGCAGAAAAAAGTTCTATCAAAATCGGTGACAAACTGATTTCACCTCAACATTCAATTTGTATTCACTTCACCAAGTTCAATACTCGCAGTATATTGTAAACTACTCCAATTCTGATATATCATTTCCTGAGATCAAATCCTTTTTCAGACGTGGTGCAAGACAACCACGAAAACGGCATTGGAAATGTCTTTGACAGAGGGCAATTACGCTCCATTTTCTGTAAGATTACTGGCGAGCTTGCAGAATTCGGAAGATTTTTCCAGAGTATTCAACTGTTCCGTAGGAAGTTTCATGAACCCAGAGAAGAAATGCAGAATATGGTAAAGATGAAACAAACATGAAAATATATTTATAATAAGTGTCTAGTTATTTCAAATTTTACTGTATGGTCGTTTGTACTCATCATTTTCTTGTTGCACAATATGTTATTAAAAATGGAAAGATAAAAATTGGCTCCAAACATTCATTTGTTCAAAGTTATCGTACCTGTTTCTCTGGAAAAAGCTACCACTTAACTATGCAGTACTGACAATTTTGTTGGAAATCTTTACAAAATAAAACTATTAAATGCATATATAAATTGCCGTACATAGAACCAACAGTGAATTTGTATACCTAAACCAAAAAATTTATTAGATTTAAACACCCTATACAAATAAAAAAATTTTTGTTTCATTCATTCAACATTCAATAACGAATAAATAAAAAAATTCAAACTTAAATTTCATAGAAATCAATAAAATACATAGTCATAATACTAGACAAAGTTACTATCAGTAATTTCAAATCTACTTTTGGACA
>NW_019291517.1:26127-41310 GCF_000500325.1 Leptinotarsa decemlineata | reverse complement strand
TCTGAAAATATAGCGGTACGGAGAAACAGTGATGAAAAGGTAATTTTCATATGTAAACGCTCCTCTTTTACCCCCCAGGGGGGCACCCCAATTAGAATATTTGAAAATATTTTCTTAGTGCGTATTTAAGACCTAAGAAGCACCTATATACCAAATTTCAGCTTCCTAGGACTTACCAGTATTGAGAAACAGAAATTAATGGAAAACATAGGATATGGATAACATTGGTTATTTATTGCAGAGCCATCATATGTTGTCTCAAGTGTTTCCAAGGAATCATTGTTATTCTGGAGAATAAGTAGGATGTGCTATTTCAACCCATGTCGTTCTTGTTCAATGCTTCGAAATGATTGGCCAGCAATGGTGTCTGCTTCTTCGGCCTATTCTTTTCCATTTCAGTGTTACTGAATTGCGAGGGTACAGGCTGCTCATGTATACCATAAAACGTTCAAAAAATAAGACAAATTTCCATTTTTCTCAAAAAATATTTAATTATTCATCAATTTATATTTTGCCCCTTCAAAGTACTCCCCCTCAGATATAATACACTTATGCCACATTTTTTTTCCAATCTCAGCGATTCAGTTGTTATCGCCTTAATCGTCGCAAAACATCGTCCTTTCATTGGTCCCTTCAACCTTGGGATGAAAAAAAGTCACAGGGGGCCTAATCTGGTGAATACGGTGGCTGAAGCATGATTACGTTGTTGTTTTTGGCCAAAAAATAACAAAAAAGCAATGACGGGTGAGAAAATGCATTATCGTGATGCAAAAACTATGAATTGTTTTTCCACAATACCGGACGTTTTCTTTTTCTCGCATTGCTTCTCGCAAGCGGCGCATAACCCCTTGACCGTACGGCCATGTGAGAAGAACTTCTGATGCAGTACGCCACGGTAATCGAAGAAAACAGTGGGCAAAACGTTGACATTTGATCGAACTTGGCGTGCTTTTTTTCAGCCTTCGCTCTCGATTGGACTTTGGTTTTGATGTCATAACCCATGATTAGTCACCAGTAATGCCCTTTTAAGTAAATCTGTATCGCCGTTGACGTCTTTCAACAATTCCTGAGTGATGCTCATGCGACGGTTTTTTTGGTAGAAAATCAGTAATTTTGGAACGAACTTCGCTGCCACACGCTTCATGCCCCAAATTTCGAAAAAAATTGCATGGTATGAGCCAACCGAAATGCCGACATTCTCAGAAATTTCTCATGAACAAACTAAACATGCTTAACAGCTGAAACTGTGACCATTTGTTTGAGACGACTGTACCAATATTTAAAAAAATTTCGCTAATCGAGTTATTCACGTAGCCTGCGATATTTAAACGTTCACCTTATTTTTTGAACAGTCTTCATACACGTTGAATGTGCCGTTCAAATCTCAATGTTATTAAAGGTAAGGTCCTCTGCACTCTGGTTATCTTCTTGTCGAAACATTCCGCCTTGCACTCTTGAAGGAATCGTGTGTATCATTAATCAATGATTTGGCTCCTTTTGTTCAATCTATACAGACGTTTTCAGCATCCAGGTTTTCATAAAGTGACACTCGGTTTATTTCTAGAACAACATTGACGCTCACTTCCCCTTCAGCAGAGCATTCAAATGTTCAATGTAGTCGACAGCACCTGTTATGATTGATAATTTTGTCATCTTAGATGTGTTATGAGGTAAAAGGTGTTGTATTTTGAGCAAGGCCTCATTAATTTGTTTGACTCTCGTTCTCTCACGCTCATTATTGTATTGGCCAACCTCGACTTTGCTTCGTCTTCCTGTGGTATTCAGACTGTAAAAATAGATAATTAAAATTTTTCATAACACTATTACATGAAATAACTATTGAACAAAAATCATTTTTGGAAGGGGAAATCATAGTTTTTTATCGACCTTCATTGGGTATTTTCACCTTCCACGGTCTAAAAAAATATGAGATTTGTAATGAGGCAAACTTTTTGTTCACCCCGATAAGTATAACTGCGTGAATTTAAAGTATTTTTCACCTATTTTCAATTTGGAGAATACTTTTATCAACTTGACATGGATGTGGGTTTCCCCTCATCTCCCATCTCAAGTAACATATGTAACCTTTCGACGACTTCTGAGGGTTATCGTTCGTAAGGAGACGATGTGGGTGTGTGTGTGTGTGTGTGTGTGTGTGGGTGGGTGGAGGATAACAATCCCAAATAAGAAACCATATCAAAAATAAGTGAAAACTAGTTAAACGATTTCTTGTTGGTTTGGAAATGAAGATTTATATTTTTACTGGATTTTATAGTTGATTTAGAAACAATTTTATAAGTTTATTGGGAATACTTACATCGAATAAGATATTGCGATAATTTGTAATCTGAAAAAAGTCTATAGGGAATTGGTGAGTGATTCTTCACTGGATGAATCAGTTTCATTAGGATTATTGACAACTGGAATTATTTTTTCTGATAATGAGTCTACGTGATAATCTAGATCCCACATCTCTGCTTCAATTCTGAATGTATTGTAGATACATTTTTCCCAAGCTTCTTGGTTGACTGTTTCCAGAGCACTGTATAGGCATTTCTTTACCTCATACAGTTTGAAGGTCTTGTATTTAAATTCATTAATACAATTTATGGTATGATTTTCACTATATAGAGTTTTACAAAACTACGACATGTGTTTCGCTAGACAATAGCTTTCTCTATAAACTTTATTAATGAGTTTTAATAAGGATTTTCATCAAGTATCAGCCAGTTCTCTTCAATTGTAATTTCTTGTGATGAATCCTTCAACTTGACTCAATTCACAGACATACCTGACGAATTTTCACTTATGACATTAAACCAAGCTAAGGAGCTCCACTTTTAACATGGTTGATTCAAAAGGAATAGCTTTTATTTGTAACCAATAACACAACTCTTCATGTCATTTGATCTACATCAAATGATGAATCAAAGAGAGAATCAAAATGAATAAGTCCCGAGGTGACAGCTTCAAAAGATACTTTAATACTTGCATATGATATACAAAGGCGAAATCCTTCTGAACAACATAAAAATTTCTATCAAACTTGTAAACGACAATATCAATAATTACAGCAAAACTGTGTGGTAAATCATAAACTTCGAAACAGGTCGGAAAAATAAAATCTTAAATGAACCAGAAAATCTAACAGCTAACCAGATGAATGACTTCTTTATCAATAATATAAACACAATTTTATTCCCCTATCCAAAATCTAATGTTGACCCTATTACCTTTCTGGATAAAAAAATGAACACAAATAAGTCAATGTTTTTCAGGCCTGAGAGGTGAGAATAATCATAATCCTGCCAATTCATAAAAAAGGTGTTTTTTTTTCGACAGATAGCAATACTGTCAGCCTTTTTGAACATATAAATTACGAACAACTAGTAAAATATTTGGATATAAATAATCTTCCGAGTCTTCATCAATTTGTGTTTAGAAAGGAAAATAAGACATCTGATGCAATGCATTTCTTACAAATAGTATAAAAGACGCTTTTGATAACCAAGAAAAATATGTGAGCGTTTTACAGACCTTACTTCAGCATTCGATTCTGTAAATCATTCAATTTTATTGCCCAAATGAGATGTGTGCGTAGATATGATGAAATTACACCTTAACGAAGGATATCAAATTATGTGAAAAAAGAAAAATATTAAGAGAAGTGCCACAAGGATCAATATTGGGGCCACTTATGTTTTTACTTTATATCAACGACCTGCCTTACTTGATAAACTCGTCAGACATAGAAACTAGATTTTATGCAGATGATGCAAACTTGAGTAAAAAGATATATAAAATGGATGATACTCATATGATCCATACTGACATATTAGAGAAAGATCGATCATGGTTCATACCAAATGACTTGATTCTCAATGAATAAAAAATATAAACACTAACTTTTGAAACATTATAAAAGACGCCTTTGATAACCAAGAAAAATATGTGAGCGTTTTTACAGACCTTACTTCAGCATTCGATTCTGTAAATCATTCAATTTTATTGGCCAAATTGTATTTCTATGGAGTGAGATGTGTGAGTGGATATGATGAAATCACACCTTAAGGAAATATATAAATGGTTGATCTGGGAAACACCAAGAGTGAAAAAATAAAAATATTAAAAGAAGTGCCACAAAGGTCAATATTGGGGCCACTTATGTTTCTACTTTATATCAACGACCTGCCTTACTTGATAAACTCGTCAGACATAGAAACTAGATTTTATGCAGATGATGCAACCTTGAGTAAAAAGATATATAAAATGGATGATACTCATATGATCCATACTGACATATTAGAGAAAGCTCGATCATGGTTCATACCAAATGACTTGATTCTCAATGAACAAAAAATATAAACACTAACTTTTGAAACACTTTATTTAGATCGATATAACAAAAATTCTACCAAATATTTGAGAGTACAAATAGATTCACTCCAACCTGAAATGGATAAACCATATAAGCAGCTCAGTAAACAGTTTTTGCTATCAGAAGAATAAAAAACCAGTAAATCAATGTGCGTCACTTGCAACATTTCATTCACCTTTTCATTCAGTCCTTAGGTATGGCATAATCAACCGGAGTAATGCATTGAAGGTACGTCTTGATAGAATATTCGTCATTACAAAATCTGCACTAAGAAGCATAATCTCTGACAATGAAAAGTGTCGACCAATATTTGTAAAACTTTAAAAAAAAGATCCTATATTCAGTTACTGTTTATGAAGAACTTGGTGAATAAAGTTGCTCACAAGGATATACACCAACACGATACAAGATATAAATCAAGCTTGTTCCTATAGCTAATAGGTTGAAAAGAACAGATAACATAGGATTCAAGCTATACAATGCCTTATTTGTCGAATTTCGTAACTTGCATTCAGAAAATTCAAAACTTATCAATTTTTCAAAATTATTCAAGAAGAAAGGGACAGTTTTGTTGTAACCTCCTAGACTTGTACTCAACTTTAAATAGATATAATATGTCCGTTATGTGATTTATAATCTGTAAAATACCCATGGCTTTACATTTTGGTCAATTTTTATAAGATTGGAATTTTATCTTTTCAACTTGTATTTTTTTGTAAATCTAATGTATCTACAAACATTTTTTGAAAATTGTATTGACGAATCTTATCCTCTCAAACTCATTTTAGAAATTGTATTGACATGTCTAAAAACTGTGTGATTCTCAAGACTAATAAAAATTATTATCATTATTATTAACGCCTGATTCAAGACTATTTACTTCTGGCTGTTGCGCTGCTGACAATGCGAAATATGACTTAAGTCTTAAGTGAACGGAGTCTTTCAACACACGATTTTACGTTTCTGCGCTGACTCACTTTAGTTGGCGTCGACTATACCGAATAAAGATAATACGTCAATTTTTCTTTTTCTGTGTAAACGCATAAGTAGTGGTAGTGGCTAGTTTCAATAACTTTGGCTTTAATGTAATATTGCTAGGAAAAAATAATTTCAAAATGTTTTAATAAAACTCATCAAACTTATAGAACAATTTTTTATTAAAATAAGAAATTTCATATATCTGGTTGAAAAATCAGCTTGAATAAAATAAATTCAATCACAATTTGACCTTGATAATAATTAAATATTCTTTTCAAGCAGGTTTATATTGACTGTAAACAGAACACTAAGAGTAATGCTGGAATATTTGTAAACCCACATTCTAGTCCAAGTTTTTCAAATCAGGAACAATATTTTTTTTTATTCTCAAGCAAACTAAAAATGAAATTTCAAGATAATTTTTCTGTACAAAACATAAATATACAATATGTGTAAACAGTATAAGTTTTCGGTAGGTAGTAAGCATTAAAAACAAGTTAAACAGAAAAATTCTGCCATAAATGACTCTTTTATCAAAAAGTTCACAATTTCAAAACTATAAAAAAGGTAACAATTTTGGCGAAAGTATTATCGTTAAGCTCTTCTCGATTGCCACCTTCCGAAATTCTTTTAGCTGACCACAAAAATATATAGAAACTGCTAAAAACTAAAAAACAACTCACTGTACTAGTTAACGAATCAACATATGCTTTGATATACAATGAGATTCGTACGATTTATACAAAGCAGTTTTGTGAGTAATTTGTAAAAATGTGATAGCAAAAACGTACTAACAACACTTTAATGCGCGATTTCCACAACACAGTGTACAAAACTGCAACATGCGTTTCACTATACAGTATCTTTTTCAATCATGTTCAATATCGAAATTCGTCTGAAGAAGCAATTGCATAAAAAAACTCATGTTGCGATTTTTCAAACTGTTTTGAAAAAATCTCACCATAAAGTTTCATTCAACACATTCATCATGGATTTCCACAAAGTATCAGCCTATTCATTCGCATAATTTCAGAGCAAATGATTTCACAGTATATAAAAATGTTCTGAAAGTGACTTACAAATAAATTCAAGATAAAAACTAAGTAACAAAAAGAGAAAATTAAATCATGCACTTAAAATTACTACGAATATCAACAAAACTGTCTCAGATAAGACGGTATAATTTGAAATTATTCAATAACCTTTAATGTTACAATTCTACCGATGGTTAATTTTACTATATATTAGTAACACAGCCTGTGGTCTGATCCTAAACACCCAGTAAAAACATTACATCCAAAAAAGTAAAAGTAGTAGATTCAGAACTAGGAATAAATATTCATTTGAATGTTAGAGGAACTTCAACCATGAAGTACAAACCACTTTATTCTCGATATTCAGGAATTTATTCAATCATTCACGTGAAACATATTTTCAAATTCAACTGTTGTCGGCCACATTCAAATGAACCTTTATAATAGTATATATCATGAAACCTTTATTATGGGATACATCCCGAGCCAAATTATGACATGATTTAAAAGATCTTGATAGAAAAAGTGGTTTTGAGCCATTAGTCACACTAATCTACTATTCACACATTTTTGACTTTCCCACTAAAAGTTGTTAATAAATTTCCTTTTCAAATCTTTTTTTTTTTATTGATTCGGCGGTTACTTGATGAACATCCATAGTAATTTAAAAAACTACGCCTCACGATTTGATCCCCACAAACTTTACTTGAAAAATATATCACAACATTTTTCGCTATCACAGTAGCTCTGTCAACACTGTTGACACTTGTCATATGTTGCCTCTTCAACACCACTTTGAATAACACCAATCTGGATAACATTACTAAATTCATTCATAAAATTACAACTTAATGTCACTAATGAATTAAATTTAGTCATGTCATTGATGACAGTACGTAATGACATTAATCCGTTTAAAAATGTTCCCACATTTTTTTTTATAAAGATGAAGAAGTAGAAAGCCAAAACATTTCTTTCCCACTTTTAAAAATATATTCCTTTCAATTCTTGACATAGAATTCTCATGAATTATTGAATAATATACAATTTCAGACAAGAAGTGATAAAAAACGAAAATTTTATTTTTATGTCAACAGAAAAAAACATTTGGGTCTGGTTAATTTGTATATCTTTCCTATTTGAATGCCCCAATAGTGAAAATTGATATTAAATTGACCTGTATCAAGAAAATAAATAATACCTCTCCCTATTTCATCAGAATTAATATCTCGAAAGAGTAATTATTTAAGAAAAACCACTATACATTTTACCTTTAGTACAAAATATATTACCTTGAAACATTTTAATGGGAAAGTCAAGTTTATAGATCTGTACATTTCTGTACACTTCTGAAATTGTCAAATAATAGTTTTCTTTTTCTCAAAATGGTAGCACCTTTTTGGTATTCTTGAAAGATAGTTTCACTATTATTATTTACACGATTTTTTGTACCTCGGTAACACAAAGCATATCTGAATTTTCAGTTGGTCCAGGAATACAAAAAAATATTCAATGCCAATCAGAGGCAACACTGATATCGCGAGTCACTTCACTTGATGGCTTCATATATTACAAACATTCTTTGTGAGAAAAAAAATACTCTAATCAATTTCAATAACATCTGGAATCACAAATGCATTTTTTTGGCGGCACTGTTGAAGATGAGTTTTCGCATGATTCACATCATTTGTCTCGTACTCGCACATCATACAAAAAATGGAAAGATTGCTTTTGAACAACCTCACAATTTTATCTTTGTTAAGACATTTACGTAAATGTGCAGTCAGGTCAGGTTTCTGCCTGAAAACTAAAGCACAATTCACACACCAGAAGAATACTTTGTAGTTGAACGTAGTGTGTCTCATTTTGAGATGATCATAGAATAGTCCCACAGTCCCATAACTAACTCTACATTTCTCACACAAATATTCTTTATTTTTTATGAACTGTGAAAAATGCGACAAAACGTGGTTCTCCATTCTGAAATGGTTTCTGGTATTGAAAGAACAAGAATCACATTTAAAAATTGCAAGATCTTTAGGTATTTCAATTTTAGGAACTACTAGTGGTTTCATCTTGGATCCAAGCTTCTCTGTTGTTCTTCTCAAATATGTGTTTGAAGATGATGGAAAACAAGCCTTCTTTGTGGTTTCATCAGCACTTTTTGTGAACGTAGTATTTACCATTTTGTCATCAGTTTCATTTGCTGGTTTAATTTTTTCGGTTGCTAGAGACTCTGCAACTTCCACTGGGGACTCATCTTCACATGTTTTTCCACTCAAATTGCCTTTAGCTTTTTCTGGAAGCTTAGATTTTTTATCACTCACTTTGGTTGAAGAACTCTTCACCAACTCTGTAGATTTGTCGATTGGTGGGGGCTCCTCATCTGCTTCAGATATATCCGAATGTTCCATCGTGTCCATGGGAGTCTCATCATCATCATCATCATCATCAGACGTTTGCCTAGCCGAAATCTCCATTGTCGATTCATCTCTAGTATTTTGACCATCTTTTTCACCAGATTCAGTAGATGAAGAATTCCCATTTGTGTTCATAGGATATCCTCCTTTAAATGTTTTTTTCTTTATTGTTTCTGTTTCTTTTGATATAACCAACATTTTTTTCTGTTGATAGATTTCATTATTTTCAACTACAAAATCCCTAGTCAGATATATCACAAGCTCTTTATCTAGTTTCACATTTTTGCTTGTAGGTTTTATTTCATCTTTTGAAACAGCAGAACATGTAGAACTTGTTGATAGTTGTTTGTCTGTGGGTTCCTGAATTAATGGCCCATCCAAAAGAGACTCGTCAAAGTATAATGGGTCTCGAGGTATATCTGACAAGGATACATCATCGCCAGTCTCTGAATCGCAAAATAAAACAAATATTTCTAGCAGTTCATCATCTGTCTCATTCACTACATCAGAAGGTGTTTCTGTTGAGGTTTTGTCGTTCACAATCAATTCACAAGTTGATCCGCACGTCAAAGTTGTTCCTTTATCTGAGAAAGATTCTTTGCCAGATTGCTCTGTTGGGTGTGGTGGATTATGAGCCTTGGATGATTGGTTCTCTGTGTGATCAAAATTATGATCATCTGAGAGTCTCGTCATTGTACTCTTCTCATTTCGGTTCATTAACGATTCACTTTCCTTGATTAAGTCGGTTTCTCTTGATGACTCTGTAGCTGACTTGGATTGTTGATCTTGTGCTGCTTTTAAATGTTGATCATCTGAGAAAGAAACCTTGTTCTCATTCTTATTTTTCAATGATTCTGCTTCTTTAGCTGTTTGGTCTGGTGAATTACTCGATTTAGACAGTTGGTCTTCTGCTGGCTTGAAATGTTGACTATCTGAGGATAAACCTATACTCCCATTTTGATTTCCCATTGATTCTCCTTCTCTAGTTAGCCCCATTTGGTCTGATGATTTATCACATTTGGAAAATTGGTCTTCTGCTGTATTTGAATATTGATCACAAGAGGGTAGAGTCACACTATCATTCTCACATTGTTTTTTCTCAATAGCTCGTAAAGAGTTATCAGATCGAGGCAGTTGGTCTTCTATTGGGTTCAAACTTTGATCATCTGAGTAGACTACAGATTCTCCTTTAGTTGCCTCTGTTTGGTTTGATGAATTATCAGACTCAGAGAGTAGACCTTCTGCTGTCCTGGAATGTTGATCTTCTGAGACTAGCGGCATATCACTGTCCTCCATTTGGCTTTGGTCTGTTTTTTCTGTTAAGTTGTCAGATTCAGGCAGTTGGTCGTCTATAGCATTGGAATTCTGATCACCTGAGGAGACCATCATATTCTCATTCTCATTCTTTTTTTCCAGTGATTCTTTTTCATTAGTTGCCTCTGTTTGGTCTGGTGAATTATCAGACTTAGAGAGTAGGCCTTCTGCTGTCTTGGAATGTTGATCTTCTGGGACTAGCGTCATATCACTGTCCTCCATTTGGCTTTGGTCTGTTTTTTCTATTGAGTTTTCAGACTCAGGTGGTTGGTTGTCTATAGCATTGGAATTCTGATCACCTAAGGAGACCATCATATTCTCATTCTCGTTCTTTTTTTCCAGTGATTTTTCTTCATTAGTTGCCTCTGTTTGGTCTGGTGAATTATCAAACTCAGAGAGTGGACCTTCTGCTGCCTTGGAATACTGATCTTCTGAGACTAGCGTCATATCACTGTCCTCCATTTTGCTTTGGTCTGCTTTTTCTATCGAGTTTTCAGACTTAGGCAATTGGTTGTCTGTAACATTAGAATTCTGATCACCTGACGAGACCTCCATATTCTCATTCTTGTACTGTTTTTCCAGTGATTCTTCTTCATTAGATGCCTCTGTTTGGTCTAGTGAATCATCAGACTTAGGGGGTGGACTTTCTACTGTCTTGAAATGTTGATCTTCTGAAACGAGCGTCATATCAACGTCCTGCATTTGGCTTTGATCTGTTTTTTCTATCGAGTTTTCAGACTCAGGCTGTTGGTCGTCTGTAGCATTAGAATTCTGATCGCCTGAAAAAACCTCCATATTATCATTCTCATTCTGTTTTTCCAGTGCTTCGTCTTCATCAGTTGCATCTGTTTGGTCTGGCGAATTACCAGACTCACAGGGTGGACTTTTTGCTGCCTTGGAATGCTGATCTTCTGAGACTAGCGTCATATCACTGTCCTTCATTTGTCTTTGAACTGTTTCCCCTATTGAGTTTTCAAACTCAAGTAGTTGGTCTTCTAAAGAATTTAAATTCTGATCACCTGAGGACACCACCATTTTCTCTTTCTCATTTTGATTTTTCAATGATTCTTCTTCATTTGTTGGCTCTGTTTGACCTGATGAATTATCAGACGTAGACAGTTCGTCTTCTGCTGTCTTGGAATGTTGATCGTCTGAGGGAAGCATCATACTACTGTTCTTGTTTTGTTTGTTATCAGATTCAGGTAGGTGGTCTTTTGTTTCCACCGATTCTTTTTCATTGGTTACCTCTGTTTGACTTGAACTGCACAGTTGGTTCTCATCTGTCTTGGAGTAATGATCATCTGAGGATATATTGTTATCATTATTTTGGCTTTGTTCTATTTCTACCTTGGAGTATTCATCATCTGACAGTACGGTTTTACTACCATTCTCATCTTGGTTTTGCAATAAGTTTTTCTCCCCACATTGCTCTTTTTTTCCTAAGGTATTAGACATGGACAGTTGACATTCTGTTATCTTGGTCATCTGAGTTTGGTCATCTGAAAGTATCGTTCTATTGTTATTTTCACTTTGCAATGAGTTTTGTTCCTTATTACACTTTGTCAAGTCTGAAGCATTATCGGACTTAGGCAATTCTTCTTCTGTTATGTTACAGCGTAGATCTTCAGTCATCATCGCAATATCTTCACTTTCATTTTCTCTTTTCAATAACTCTTGATTGGACACTTGCGAATCTGTATCTGACACTGGTTCATCAGCAGCTAATGGGGAACATGGCGGGTCTGAATTGGTGTCTACATTTTCATTCAAAGGCGGGTCACCAAGCTCAGCTTCAGAGGTTGTCAAACTTTGATCGGACACAATTTGTTTTCCTTGCGTATTGGAATCACAAACTGTTTCCATGGACTCCTCCATCGCCTCTGCTTGAGGTAACTTCTCAAGTTCAGATGATTCGGTACCCGAAGATGTTGGAGGTATGGTTGGGTGAACACCATTTTTTACTGATGTATCAGTCTGCGATGCAGAATTCAGATCACTGGTAGCCTTTTCCGAAGTGGGTTCATCATCTATATCAATCACTTCATTAGTTTTCGAATTTTCTTTTGACTTCTCAACTTTCTTCGTTTCATTGGGTCGCAGTGCATGGTTATATTGCATCATTTTAGCTTTTGGGCATACCAATAGGTGCATATTATAAATTTCTCTGCTAGTTGATGAGTATTCACAACATGTGCAGACAAAAAGCATTCGGAATTCTGGATTCAAAAGTGATCTATGGATCTTCTGAGTTTTCGTAGTTCCACGTGGTAGTAAATTTAGTGGTGGTGGTGGTGGTTTGGCTACTGGTGGTGGTGGTTTGGCTACTGGTGGTGGTGGTTTGGCTACTGGTGGTGGTGGTTTGGCTACTGGCGGTGGTGTAGCTTTTGGTACTCGTTTAGTTCTTGATTGTGTATTTTTCTCAAGGGCTTTTTTGAGTAGACTTTGGCCAGTGATACAAAAACATAGATGATTTTGAATTAGTGCGAATTTATTTGCTCTAAAACCGCACAACTTGCATGCAAGCACCACAGTCTCCGAAGCTGTGCCATCCCTGAAATGAAAAATAGTATCTAGCAACAGTATTCAAAGAGAGCAGATTGAATTTTAAACTATAAGCTGCGTTCACAAATGGAAGATTTCATAGAACGGTGTCACCCAGTAATAATGATATTGATGATGAATCTTCTTCTAATCTAAACTAAAAGGCTTATAATATTAGGAAAGCCAACTAGCCTTCATAACAACAGAGATTTTCAATAATGTGATATGTCTCTTCATTTCTAGTTATCAGAAAAGAACCCCATATCTTTACAATTATAATTTTGTTCGATCGTCTAGGGATGAGGTCCTTCTTTCTGCCTAAGCTATGTCTTCATTATTCCAGACAACATATAATCCCAACGAAGTATTAAAAGGAATACAAACACACAAAGTTCTTTCGAATGAACTCAGTGGAACTTCTGTTCGTCGTTTCAAAAATTAAAATACTTGTTGATCACTCCAAAAAAAAAACTTCAATATTTATCAGGCCACTGTGGTACAATATACAGGGTATTCCATATTCGATAGTCTATTAGACGTATCTAGAGAACAAAAAAAGATGGGAGTTTTAAATTTTGATTACCGATGTAGATGGTTGTAATATATGGTTTGAAATAATTTTCATAGCCGCATTGTTGCCATATCTACATGTAACAGACATCAACTTGGAAATAGAACACCCTATATATTATATCTATTTTGAATTCTTTGGAATTAAAAAAAAAACTAAGCAATTCATTATAGAGCTTAATAGTACTGTACTGGAGAGAGTTCTTAAATTAAGATGAGGAAGGGTTGTATTCTCAATAAATTACCATGCTGTGTGCAATAATTATGGGACGATGCATTAGTTGCAGATGTGGACATATTTTTTTCTCATAAAATATCCACATTTGAATAAATATATTGATCTGTTTCTGAAGACTGTATCAAGGAGAGATGCATACGTACTAGAAAATACATATTTTGAAATAAAATCTCGAAATACTCCTCTCTCCCAACTACCTACACTGTAGGTTCTGGTCAATGACTACCGGAAAACAACTACTTCCTCGGCTAGTACAACGCCGGATATTGAATTATATGAAATTCAAAATTTTGCTCACTTCAAAATTCTGACAAATCAATGGGATACATTTGAAATTTGTTATGTGTCCATATGCCAATTCCTTTTCGATTGATGGTTTGTCTGCAGTAACTAATTGGAAAATATGCAAACTATCTAAATGTGCCAATGTTGTACCTATGTCTATCAAACATAAAAACAACAAATTGAGTCGATATAAAGTTGATTAATTTTATCACTATTTATTGTGTTCAGGTTAAGTAAAAGAAAACTAGGTTGGAATATCAAGTAGTAATTGCTTTCACCTTGCCTGCAAAGTTTCAGGTTGTATAACACTGATATATGTCTAATATATTTTTTAGTTATACAAATCAACACTTGGTTTCTTCAAATTCAATTAAAAAACACATTACATAACTATATTGATTTTTTTTTTTTGGAAACCAATATCTTTGAAACACTCCATATCACGTGTATTGAATCAATTATATAAAAATGAGTTTCTGGAATGAGTTTCTAGTTCAGAAGTCTCCTCTCACGATAATCTTTTATTCAACTCAAATGATTCCATTACAAGGAGTTCACAAATAACGGGTCAATTCTGCTCTGGAATCAGTTCACTATTAGTGGATTTGAAGTACATGAAAAATTCCATTTGATGAAATACTTTTGATATCCATATCACCGATAATGAAACATTCTAAGTAATCATTATTGAAACTTTGGAATTTTTTTATCAAATTTTTTCAAAAAATCGTCGGGATGTTCGTTAGGTGAGCGATATACGAGGTCTGTTCAAAAAATAAGGTGAATGTTCAATTTCGATTATTTTTTATATATTGATACACTCCTCTCTTACATATGTTCATAGTTTCAGCTGTTTAGCATGTTTAGTTTGCTGGTGTGAGGCATAAAAGTTAGAAATGTTTTGCGTGTTGGGCAATTTTCTACTATCCAAAAAATGGATCAAATAATTTGCATAGAACTTATTGGGAGAAATTGAAATAAATGCATTAACATACTTGAAATTTTGACAGTGGCATATATTGATTGTACTCTGAATAAGATATAAGTTTACAAGTGGTACAAGCTTTTCACAGAAAGTCGAGAAGATGTGAATGATGACGCGGGCCCTAGATGCTCCAGCTCACCAATAACCGATGAAAATGTTGAGAAGGTGAAGAAAATTGTTACCGAGAATCGTCGAATCACCATTAGTGAAATTGCTGAGGATGTCGGCATGTATGTATGTATACAGGCTGATTCACGGTGGATGGCACATTATACGTTTCTGGTGAACCAGACAACGGATCACTTTGAAAATTTAATGGAGGGCATATTCGGACATTCTCTAGCCAACTAAAATATTTTCGACAATGCGGTGTTGCCGCTTCTATTAGAAAGCAGTAGCAACTTTGATTTTTCAAATGGAACACTCTGTATATAATATTA